>JAXCGZ010004964.1:10000-24205 GCA_037179515.1 Halocaridina rubra | reverse complement strand
ACTAGGTATATATTCTAGGGATGGAAAGCAAAGACCAACAAAAGTAACCTTTGAGAGAGGGGAAACATGTAGAGAAATATTGATGAGAAAAAAAAGTTTAAAAGACATTCAAAAATTCAAAGAAGTGTTCATTAGACGATACAGAATACAGGAAGAGATGGGAAAGATCAAAAACTTGATGGAAGAGGCAAGAAGGTTAAATGAGGAAAGAAATGAAAAAGAGATGAAAAATTTTCATTTCAGAATTCTTCCAGACATAGGGGAGATAAAGAAGATAATGACAGAAGATCAGGGGATGGGGCCTCATTAAGATCGTTATACACATATGCTGATGGATTAGCTGGTACGGCAGTAGAATTAAAAGATAGGATTCACAACAGTAAGGCAGATATAGTAGCAGTTACAGAGATTAAGTTAAGTGAGGACATCAACAGTGTTACAGCTTTTCCTAAGGGCTTCAGAATATTGAGGGTTGAAAGATCTGAGAGGACTGGTGGAGGGATAGAACTGCTCATAAGTGAAAGGTTTCAGGTTGAAAAAATAAACTTTGATATAGAAAGTGGGTTCAAGGAATTTCTTATTGCTTGCATAAATACTGGGTCAGAGAGAATTATAATAAATATTGTATATAACCCACCATGGAACCAAGATAGGCTAGAAGCTTATGAGGAAAGTTATATAAACATTATTGAAGTCATAAACTCTGTTATTAACATTGCACGGGAGAGAAAATGTAGGATTTTAATTTTGGGAGATTTTAATCATAGAGAGATAGATTGAATAAATCTTGACCCACACAGTGGGGAAGACTCATTCTGGGCAAGATTCCTAGATTGCATACAAGGAAATTTCCTACACCAACATGTACTGGAACCAACGAGGGCCAGAAGTGGGGATGAGCCATTGTTGCTTGATTTAGTATTCACAGATAATGTGTTGAATATTGAAAAAATTGAGTATGAACCACCAATTGGAAATATTGGCCACTGTGTGTTGTTGATGTAGTATATCATCGAAGATGTTCTGCCTGAGATAAGAGGCACTGGGGACACGAGGAACTATCTGAAAGGAAATTACATAAAAATGAATGAGCCTTTTGCTGTTATTGACTGGAGAACCTTATTTAACAACAAATCTGTACAAGATTTGTACGACATCTTTTGTGGGGAATATGGGAAGATAGTAGATTGCTGCATACCTGTCACCAAAATAGGAGTAATTCATGCCAGAGAGAAATGGCTCAATAATGTGTGTAAGAAAACTAAGGAGTGGAGAGACAAATGCTGGAAAAGGAATAGGAGGAGAAAAAACATAAATACCTGGCAGACTCACAAAAGAGCAAGATATGATTACCTAAGTAAAATAAGAGAGGTTGAGAGAGACTATGAAAGGGATATCACCAAGAAGGCTAAAGAAGTTCCCAAACTTTTCTACAGCTTTATCAGAGGAAAACTGAAGGTAGAAGAACAGGTTTTAAAGCTTAAGAGAGCGGGTGGAAGAATCACTGAGACGGATGAAGAGATCTGCGAAGAATTGAGCATGGAGTTTCAGTCAGTATGTACAGTAGAATATACCCCACCCCCTCAGATTGCAGAGATAGAAGATCATGGGCCGGTATTAGAGAACATCATCTTTTCAACCACAGAGGTATGCAAAGCGCTGATGGAGTTAAATGCCCATAAAACTACAGGTCCTGATGATATATCCCCTTATGTAGTTTAGCAATGTTCAAATTCAATATCAGCGGCACTAAGTATCATATTTAAAAAGTTGCTGGAGTCAGGGGAGATTCAAGATGCTAGAAACAAGCGAACATGATACCTATCTTCCAAAAGGAAGGGAGGGATACGGCTCTAAACTATAGACCTGTTTCCTTGACCAGCATACTTTGCAAAGTTATGGAGAAGGAAACATATCTCTCTTCACTTGCAATCCTTCAATCTTTTGTCAGCGAGACAATATGGCTTCAGAGAAGGTAGATCAAGAGTAACAAACTTATTAGAATTTTTTGATGAGGTAAGACGAATCTACAGAAAAGAGAGGGCTGGGTAGATTGCATTTTCCTAGACTTCCAGAAAGCATTTGACTCTGTCCCACACGGGAGACTTAAGAAGCTGCAAGCAAAGGCAAGAATAGGTGGAAATATCTTGGGATGGATAAAAACATACTTAGAAGGAGGGGAACAGAGGGTTAGAGTACGACACTCAGTGTCTGAATGGAGAAGAGTTAGTGGAGTTCCACAGGGTTCAGTTTTAGGGCCACTTTTGTTCCTTGTATATGTAAATGACCTGTACTGGTCATATTTTTGTTTTGGCAAATTTTTTATGGCCGGATGCCTTTCCTGATGCCAACCCTCCCCATCTACCCGGGCTTGGGACCGGCACCAAGTTGCGGCTGGCTTGCCCCCCTCAGGGGATGAACAGTTTGGCTTCATGCCTGGAAGAGGGACAGTGGATGCCATATTTTCCTTGTGACAAATGATGGAAAAGCATAGGTAGAAACAGAAAGGACTGCATATGGTCTTTATTGACCTGGAAAAGGCATATGATCGAGTACCACGTCAAGAGGTGTGGAGGTGTATTAGAGAAAAGGGAGTCCCCGAGAAATATGCAAGAATCATCCAAGATATCTATGAGAGGGCAGAGGCAAATGTTAAGAGCAGTGTGGGCTTGACGAAAAGTCTCAGTAAATGTTGGTTTGCATCAAGGGTCTGCTTTGAGTCCATATCTATTTGATCTGGTCTTGGATGTAGTAACCCAGGGTATTAGAGATCAGTCTCCGTGGTGTATGCTCTTTGCAGATGACATTGTACTGTGTAGCAGCAGACGAGAGGTAGTGGAGGAGAAGCTTGAGGCGTGGAGAAGAGTGATGGAGGATAGAGGCCTGAAAATCAGCAGGAATAAGACAGAGTACTTGAGGTTGAGAGATGATGAGGATGGGGAGGTCACTTTGCAGGGGGAGGTGTTGAAAAGAGTTGAAAAGTTCAAGTATTTGGGATCAATAGTAGCAGAGGATGGTGACCTAGAGTCAGAAATAATCCACAGAATACAAGCAGGATGGAAGAACTGGAAGAAAGTGTCTGGGGTGCTGTGCGACAGGAGAATAGGGATTAAGTTGAGGGGTAAAGTGCATAAGACAGTTGTGAGACCTGCGATGTTGTATGGAGCAGAGACATGGGCAATAAAGAAGACACAAGAGAAAAAGCTGGATGTGGCAGAGATGAGGATGTTGAGATGGATGTGTGGGGTGACAAGAAGAGATAAGATCAGAAACGAGGTAATTAGAGGTACCTCAAAAGTTAAAGAAATATCAGATAAGATACAAGAAAGTAGACTAAGATGGTATGGTCATGTCGTTAGGAGGGATGAACAGTATGTTGGGAGGAGGGTGATGGAAATGGATATACAGGGTAGGAGAAGGAGAGGGAGACCAAAGCATTGGTGGATGGATTGCATCAATGACGACCTGAGGTCTAAAGGTTTGTTGGGTGATGAGGTATGGGACAGAAACAAATTGAGAAGACTGGCCAGAAACATCGCCTCACATATAAGTGGGAAAAGATGCAGACAAAGAAGAAGATAATGTAAATGACCTACCAGTGTCTGTAAAGTCATTCATGAATATGTTTGCAGATGGTTCAAAGCTTGTGAAAAAAGTAAGAGACGAAAACAATGGTATAGAACTTCAGGAAGATCTAAATAGGCTGCATGAGTGGTCAGAAAAGTGGCTATTGAAATTCAATACTTCAAAATGTAAGGTAATGAGAATGGGTACAAGTGCAAGAGTAGAACTTCAAGAGACAGAATGAGAAAGATCTAGGAGTAAACGTACTGGCCGATTTGTCTTCAGAAATGCATATAAATGGCGTAGTAAGGGCAGCATATGCTTTCTTAGCAAATGGACAAGGAAATGTTTTGTGATATTTATGTAACTTATGTGAGGCCAAAGCTTGAATATGCAACTCCCTTTTGGAATCCGCATTTGAAAAAGCACGTACGTAAGCGGGAAAAAGCTCAAAGATGTGCCACGGAAATGGTGCCAGAAATAGGCAAACTCGGTTATGATTAGAGGCTGACTGAATTAGACTTACCATCACTCAAAACTAAAAGAATGAGGGGGGGATATGGTGACAGTTTTGGAATTCCTTCATGGTTATGACAGAGTGGATAAGGATCGATATTTTTATATGGCTGGCACTAGAACTAGAGGTCATAGTTTGAAGCTTTGTAAGAAATCTTCTTTGCAAGATGTAAGGAAGTACTTTTTTAGTGTAAGAATATTTGATAATTGGAATTGGCTAAGCGAGGAGGTAGTTAATGCTAACTCGATCTAGAGTTTTAAGGAAATGTATGATAAGTATCACTAAGTACAAAATGATACCAACCAGGAGACAGGAAGTTACGAGCTTGGGGTTCTTTCCCATAAGTACAATTAGGTAATATACATACATACATACATACATACATACATACATACATACTGGGTCAGAGAGCATTATAATAACTGTTGTATATAACCCACCAAGGAACCAGAATAGGCTAGAAGTTTATGAGGAAAGTCATATAGGTACTATTGAAGTTATAAACTCAGTTGTAAACATGGCACGGGAGAGAAAATGTAGGATTTTGATTATGGGAGATTTTAATCATAAAGAGATAGATTGGATAAATCTTGACCCACACAGTGCATTTCTGGGCAAGATTCCTAGATTGCCTACAAGGGAATTTCCTACACCAACATGTAATGGAACCAGCGAGGGCCAGGGGTGGGGATGAGCCATCACTACTTGAGCTAGTGTTCACAGATAATGTGTTGGATATTGAAAAAATTGAGTATGAACCACCAATTGGAAAGAGTGACCCCTGTGTGTTGTTGATGAAGTATATCATTGAAGATATTCTTCCTGAGAGTAGAGTCACTGAGGACATGAGGAGGAACTTTCCGAAAGGAGATTACAACAAAATGAATGAGCTTTTTGCAGTTATTGACTGGAGAACCTTATTTTACAACATATCTGTACAAGAAATGTATGACATCTTTTGTGAGAAATATGGAGAGATAGTAGATTGCTGCATACCTTTCACCAACGTAGGTGTGTGTAATTCATGCCAGAGAGAAATGGTTAGATAATGAGTGTAAAAGAGCTAAGGAGTGGAGAGACAAATGCTGGAAAAGGTATAGGAGGAGAAAAAACATAAATGCCTGGCAAATCTACAAAAGAGCAAGAAATGACTACCCAAGTAAAAGAAGAGAGGCAGAGAGAGACTATGAGAGGGACATCACCAGGAAGGCTAAAGAAAATCCCAAGCTTTTCCACAGCTTTATCAGAGGAAAACTGAAGGTAAAAGAACAGGTTTTAAGGCTTAAGAGAGCGGATGGAAGCATCACTGAGACATGAAGAGATCTGCAAAGAATTGAACAAGGAGTTTCAATCCGTATTTACAGTAGAAAATACCCCACCCCCTCAGATTGCAGAGATAGAAGCTCAAGGGCCGGTTTTAGAGAACATTAACCTTACAGCCACATAGGTATGCAAGGCGCTGATGGAGTTAGATTCTCATAAAGCTACAGGTCGTGATGACATATCCCCTCATGTACTTAAAAAATGCGCAGACTCAATATCAGTGGCACTAAGTTTCATATTTAAAAAGTCACTGGAGTCAGGGGAGATTCCAAGATGCTGAAAACAAACAAACGTGATACCTATCTTCAAAAAGGGAAGGAGGGACATGGCTCTGAATTATAGACCAGTTTCCTTGACCAGCATAGTTTGCAAAGTTATGGAGAAACTACTAAGGAAACATATCTCTCTTCACTTGGAATCCTTCAACTTTTTGTCAGTGAGGCAACATGGCTTCAGAGAAGGTAGATCAACAGTAACAAACTTATTAGAATTTTATGATGAGGTAAGCCGAATCTTACAGGAAAGAGAGGGCTGGGCAGATTGCATATTCCTAGACTTCCAGAAAGCGTTTGACACTGTTCCACATGGGAAACTTATTAGGAAGCTGCAAGCAATGGCTAGAATAGGTGGAAATGTCTTGGAATGGATAAAAACTTACTTAGAAGGAAGGGAACAGAGGGTTAGAGTAAGACACTCAGTGTCTGAATGGAGAAGAGTTAGTAGTGGAGTTCCACAGGGCTCAGTTTTAGGGCCACTTTTGTTCCTTGTATATGTAAATGACCTACCAGAGTCTGTAAATTCATTCATGAATATGTTTGCAGATGATGCAAAGATTGTGAAGAAAGTAAGAAACGAGAACAGTGGTAGAGAACTTCAGGAAGATCTAAATAGTCTGCATGAGTGGTCAGAAAAGTGGCTAATGAAATTCAATACTTCAAAATGTAAGGTAATGAGAATGGGTACAAGTGCAAGAAGGCCCAAGCTTGACTACTCGGTGGCTGGAGTACAACTTCAAGAGACAGAAAATGAGAGAGATCTAGGAGTAAACATACTGGCAGATTTGTCTCCAGAAATACATGTAAATGGCATAGTAAGGGCAGCATATGCATTCTTATCAAATGTAAGGGTAACCTTCAGGCACATGGACAAGGAAATGTTCAGAAATATTTATGTAACCTATGTGAGGCTAAAACTCGAATACGCAGCCCCCTTTTGGAATTCGCACTTGAAAAAGCACATAGCTAAGCTTGAAAAAGTTCAAAGATATGCCACGAAACTGGTGCCAGAAATACGCAATCTCAGTTATGATGAGAGGCTGAGGGAATTAGACTTACCATCACTCGAAGCTAGAAGATTGAGGGGGGGATATGGTGACAGTCTTTAAATTCCTTCATGGTTATGATAGAGTGGATAGGGATTGATATATTGATATGGCAGGCTCTAGAACTAGTGGTCATAGTTTGAAGCTTCGTAAGAAAACTTCTTTGCAGGATGTAAGGAAAAACTTTTTCAGTGTAAGAGTAGTTGATAATTGGAATTCGCTAAGCGAGGAGGTAGATAATGCTCTCTCAATCAATAGTTTTAAGGACAGGTATGATAAGTATCACTAAGTACAATATGGAACTGATCAGGAGACGGGAAGACGAGCTTTGGGCTCTTTCCCGTAAACACAATTAGGTAATTACAATTAGGTAATTACATGCATACATACATACTGGGGGTTCCGTTTAACATCAGGGATCCATTCCTGACAGCTGACTTAAGTTGGATATGGACGTAAGTCAGAACTCACCTAAATTTAAACCTAGGTTCCCCAACCAATGTTAATAATAAATACCTGTACTCTAAAACATAGATATTTAATCTAAATTCTAAATCTAAGGCATAAAAATAGTAAAGCTAACCTTAGCAGTATTGATTACCTTTACTTGTGTAATATATATATATATATATATATATATATATATATATATATATATATATATATATATATATATATATATATATATATATATATATATATATATATATATATATATATATATATATATATATATATATATATATATATATATATATATATATATATATATATATATATATATATATATATATATATATATATATATATATATATATATATATATATATATATATATATATATATATATATAGTGATCCCCCCATTATCGCGAGGGTTTGGTTCCGGGACTCGGCGCGAAACAGGAAAATCGCGGAGTAGGATCAGCCTATATGTACATAGATATTTTAATTTATTTTTACGTTTACACCGTATAAACTGTATAAACCCTCCCTGTACTGTTAACAAGCCACCCTTTGCTTCATAAATAACAGCATGCAAGTGTAAATTTATATGACATACTCATGTACATAGGTATTTTACAATTAGTTTTACGTTTACTGTATAAACCCTCCCTGCACTGTTAAAAAACCACCCTTTACTTTATAAATAACAGCATACAACGTAAATTTATATGTACGTGATAGGTAAACTTACCTTATCTGTTATGGTTAACATTTTCCTTTGCCGCTTATGCTCACTACAAGAAGCCTTAGAAGATGAAGGATGCTTGGGAGGAATTGCAAAGGTTAAAATATGTGAGTAAAAAAATCACATGCAAAACGTATTAATAAGCACAACGTGAACGGCGCACACGAGTGAGGCGAGACAATGGAAGATGGTGGAAGCCTTTGTCCGAAACGCTGATAGCGGTATCGTATTTTACATGTTGCAATACTGTTAGTATTTATGTTTTTTACTATTTTTTACTGTTTTTTACTGTTTTAGTATTCTTAGGCTAAGAAATAGGTTTTTTTATCAATAAAATCATGAAACTTCTGGAAATATAAATTTATATGCTAGGTCACATAGCTGCGACCCCAATACATTGTATGCTATCGGACACAAGGAAAATGTTTAATAAGCACAACGTGAACGGTGCACACGTGAGTTAGACTGAACGAGCCTTTGTCCGAAACGCTGATAGCGGTATCGTATTTTACATGTTGCAATACTGTTAGTATTTATGTTTTTTACTATTTTTTACTGTTTTATTATTCTTAGGCTAATAAATACGTTTTTTTTATCAATAAAGTCATGAAACTACTGGAATTATAAATATATATGCTAGCTCACGTAGCTGCGACCCCAATACATTGTACGCTATCGGACACTATTTCGCATGATGCAATACTGTGAGTTATACTGTACGTACTTATATCTAAATTTATGTTTTTTACTATTTTTTACTGTTTTATTATTCGTAGGCTGGGAAATAAATTTTTTTTTATCAATGAGATAATGAAATATGTTTTTTCAATAAAAAAAAATTTAAATACTGAGAATTTTAATTTTTTTAATATTTTAATATTTTTGCATATACCCAAAAAATTAAATAATAATTTGCCCCTCAAAAAAACGTGGTACAGTGAAAACGCGAATCAAGAAACGCGATCCAGCGAGGGATCACTGTATATGTATATATATATACAGTGTTGCCTCACTTATCGCGGTAGTTCGGTTCCAGGGCCCGGCGCGAACCCGGAAATCCGCGGAGTAGGATCAGCCTATATGTACATAGATATTTAAATGTATTTTTACGTTTACACTGTATAAACCCTCCCTGTACTGTTATAAAAACACCCTTTACATTATAAATAACAGCAAGCAACGTAATTTTTTTATGAAAGTGATAGGAAACCTTACCATGAATGAGGTGATGATGACTTGACATTAACAGGTTCCATATTTTACAATAATTTTTACGTTTACGTAAAATAGCTGCCGACATCCACAAACTTTTTTCCTTCTTTCAACATATCTAAGAGTTTCACTTTATCTACAATGGTTAACATTTTCCTTTGCCGCTTAGGCTCACTACAAGAAGCCTTAGAAGATGAAGGATGCTTGGGAGGCATTGCAAAGGTTAAAATATGCGAGTAAAAAAATCACATGCAAAACATATTAATAATAATAAGCACAACATGAATGGTGCACACGAGTGAGGCGAGACAATGGAAGATGGTGGAAGCCTTTGTCCGAAACTCTGATAGCGGTATCGTATTTTACATGTTGCAGTACTGTTAGTATTTATGTTTTTTACTATTTTTTACTGTTATATTATTCTTAGGCTAAGAAATACTTTTTTTTTTATCAATAAAATCATGAAACTACTGGAAATATAAATATATATGCTAGCTCACGTAGCTTCGACCCCAATACATTGTACGCTATCGAACACAAGCAAAACGTGAGTTAGACTGAACGAGTCTTTGTCCAAAACGCTGATAGCGGTATCGTATTTTACATGTTGCAATACTGTTAGTATTTATATTTTTTACTATTTTTTACTGTTTTATTATTCTTAGGCTAATAAATACGCTTTTTTTATTAATAAAATCATGAAACTACTGGAAATATAAATATATATGCTAGCTCACGTAGCTGCGACCCCAATACATTGTACGCTATTGAACACTATTTCGTATGATGCAATACTGTGAATTATACTGTACGTACGTATATCATTCAGTTATTAGTACAATGTATATTAATTTAAAATTCATCTACTTATTTGATGATTGTACAAAATCTATTGTATGTATTCATTGTAATTTGGACCAAATATTCCTTTTGTAAAGATTATACTGTACTTTTCAAAAGAGGTAGTCAGTAAACGTATCTATCTATCTATCTATCTATCTATCTACATTTATGTTTTTTACTATTTTTTACTGTTTTATTATTCGTAGGCTGGGAAATAATTTTTTTTTATCAATTAGATAATGAAATATGTTTTTTTCAATAAAAAAAAAATGAAAATACTGAGAATTTATTTTTTTAATATTTTAATATTTTTGCATATACCCATGAAATAAAATAATAATTTATCCAAAAAAAAACCGCGATAGAGTGAAAAAGCGAACCAAGAAGCGCGAATAACTGGGGTTACACTATATATATATATATATATATATATATATATATATATATATATATATATATATATATATATATATATATATATATATATTAATCCCTCTCTATTTCGCGGTTCACCTATCGCGGAATCAGTGCATCGCGGATTTTTTTTTGGAAAAAAAAAAAAATGACTCCAGGATGGGCAAAAAATGATAAAATAAGTCAGCCTTTATCAGGCTGTAAAGAGAAACCGAGATGGAGAGTGTAATGACCTGTCAGATGTGAAGGGATTATAAAAGATGTGTAATGAATATCCAGCTCTCTGCTGGGTTTTAATATACCTCTGCATTACTTTCATGATGTCTATTCCAATAATTCTCCTTAGATCTTATTATTATTATTATTATTGCTATTATTATTATTATTATTATTATTATTATTATTATTATTATAATTATTGGCAATAATAATTTTCCTTTGATGATGATTGTGGAAATTATTATTATTATTATTATTATTATTATTATTATTATTATTATTATTATTATTATTATTATTATTAAGGGCTCATCATTGTTTGTACATCTGTTGGTTTATTTACTTTAATAATTGTGTACAGTGCCCCTCCCTAGTTTGTTGGGACAAAGAGAGTTTGGTGGGTTGGGTAGAATAGAATGTTGGAGAGAGAGAGAGAGAGAGAGAGAGAGAGAGAGAGAGAGAGAGAGAGAGAGATCTTTAATTAACTCTTGTTCATCCAACCAAAACTGCATTATTTATTGTAAAAATAATGGTTTAATTACAAATTCGTAATGATAATAATAATAATAATTATAATAATAATAATAATAATAATAATAATAATAATAATAATAATAATAATAATAATAATAATAATCTCCACAATCATCATCAAAGGAAAATTATTGTTGCCAATAATAATAATAATAATAATAATAATAATAATAATAATAATAATATCTAAGGAGAATTTTTGGAATAGACATCATGAAATTAATGCAGAGGTATATTAAAACCCAGCATAGAGCTGGATATTCATTACACATCTTTTATAATCCCTTCACAACTGACAGGTCATTACACTCTCCATCTCTGTTTCCCTTTACAGCCTGATAAAGGCTGTTTTATTTTATAATTTTTGGCCCGTCCTGGTGTCATAATCATCTTAATTTTTTTTTTTTTTTTTTTTTTAGGTGTTCTTACTTTTAGGAAATTCACCTATCGCGGTCGGAACCGAACCCCCGTGATAAATGAGGGATTACTATATATATATATATATATATATATATATATATATATATATATATATATATATATATATATATATATATATATATATATATATATATATATATATATATATATATATATATATATATATATATATATATATATATATATATATATATATATATATTGAGTGCCTGCCAAGGCACTCAAGTACTGTGCGGATCAACTGGCACCGGTGTTGCAACTACTTTTCCAGGCTTCTATAGACCAAGGAATTGTCCCAGATATCTGGAAAGTGTCAGAAATTAAATCCATCGCCAAAATTAGTTTTCCTAAAGTGTTCAATGATTTCAGGCCTGTAGTGCTAGCATCAAATATCATGAAATGTTTAGTGGACATACTGAAATCACAAATAACATTATTGACCCGTTTCAATTTGCTTACCGTACAAATAGGAGTGTTCAGGATGCAAGTCTAACCCTACTAAATTATATTAGCGAACACGTAGATAAACAGAACACGCAAATAAGATTATTGTTCATTGATATCAGTTCTGCATTCAGTACAATCGAACCCCACATCTTAATGAATAAATTGATGAGAATGGATGTAAGCTGTTACCTCTTGAAGTGGATTTTCAGTTTCTTAACCCAGAGGCCGCAGTATACCAAGATAAATGATGTTAAGTCTAACACAATTATCACCAACACAGGTGCACCCCAAGGTTGCGTCATATCTCCAGTATTGTTCACCCTATATACAGACGACTGTAGAAGCTTGTTCGGAAACTGTTCCATAATTAAGTATGCTGATGATACAGTTATTACGGGGAAAGTTTTGAATGATGATTGTGAGGACTTTATTACACACGTTAATTATTTTGTCGATTGGTGCAAGATTAATTTTTTGGAACTAAATGTAAAGAAGGCAAAAGAAATGTTAATTGAGATCAGAACAAAAAAACAAGTAATACCAGACCAAATTGTAATAAATCAGGAATGTGTTGAGAGAGTTAGTAATTATAAGTACCTGGGATATGTGATAGATAATCAACTAAAAGGAAAGGATAATACTGACTTGGTGTTAAAAAAATGTACCCAACGGCTTCATTTTATGCGCCTGCTAAATAATGTACACATAAGTAGGAAGTTAATTAGCTTGTTCTATAAATCCATTATTGAATTTGTATTCAATTTCTCATTAACCACCTGGTATGGAAAATTGACGTGTAAAGAAAAAAATAGGCTTATAATAATTGTTAAAAAGAGCCGGAAATTAGGGGCAGTTACTTAACCACTAGACACTCTGTATCAGGAAGGGGTATAAAACAAGTAGAAAAAATCATGCAGGGTCGAACTCATCCACTGCACAACTGTTACACTTTTTTAAGGTCTGGAAGAAGGCTAGTATTGCCGGCACTACGTACAAATAGATATAAAAAATCCTTCATTCCAAAGAGTATTTTACTTTTTAACAATTTAAAAGTGGTACACATGAGATAAGCCATTATATCACTGTGATGGATCGGTTTTTAAAGTGATGGATATCTTAAGGTAGCGTTATGGGCGTATGTATGTGTGTGTGTATGGGTGTGCATGTTTGTATATCGGTGTGTGTGTGATTATCTAATTGTGATGACCTTATTGTGTTTACGGGAAAGAGCCGAAAGCTCGTATCTTCCCGTCTCCTGATCGCTTCCATTTTATACTTAGTGATACTTATCATACCTGTCCTTAAAACTATGGATTGAGATAGCATTAACTACCTCCTCGCTTAGCCAATTCCAATTATCAACTACTCTTACACTGAAAAAGTATTTCCTTACATCCTGCAAAGAAGTTTTCTTACGAAGCTTCAAACTATGACCTCTAGTTCTAGAGCCAGCCATATCAAAATATCGATCCCTATCCACTCTATCATAACCATGAAGGAATTTAAAGACTGTCACCATATCCCCCTCAATCTTCTAGCTTCGAGTGATGGTAAGTCTAATTCCCTTCCTTCAGCCTCTCATCATAACTGAGATTGCGTATTTCTGGCACCAGTTTCGTGGCATGTCTTTGAACTTTTTCAAGCTTAGCTATGTGCTTTTTCAAGTGCGGATTCCAAAAGGGGGCTGCATATTCGAGTTTTGGCCTCACATAGGTTACATAAATATTTCTGAACATTTCCTTGTCCATGTGCCTGAAGGCTACCCTTACATTTGATAAGAATGCATATGCTGCCCTTACTATGCCATTTATATGTATTTCTGGAGACAAATCTGCCAGTATGTTTACTCCTAGATCTCTCTCATTTTCTGTCTCTTGAAGTTGTACTCCAGCCACCGAGTAGTCAAGCTTGGGCCTTCTTGCACTTGTACCCATTCTCATTACCTTACATTTTGAAGTATTGAATTTCATTAGCCACTTTTCTGACCACTCATGCAGATTATTTAGATCCTCCTGAAGTTCTCTACCATTATTCTCGTGTGTGTGTGTGTGATTACCTAATTGTGATTACCTAATTGTGTTAACGGGAAAGAGCCCAAAGCTCGTATCTTCCCGTCTCCTGATCGGTTACATTTTATACTTAGTGATACTTATCATACCTGTCCTTAAAACTATGGATT
>JAXCGZ010004964.1:0-7500 GCA_037179515.1 Halocaridina rubra | reverse complement strand
CAGAGTCTGGCACAAGGCTCTGTTGGCCAAACTCCCTGCCTATGGCTTTACCCCTTCTTTCTGTTTTCTGATTTCTAGTTTTCTTACTGACCATTTTATATCTGTAGTTGTTGATGGCACAACATCTAGCCCTTCCTCTGTTACCAGTGGTGTTCCACAGGGCTCTGTTCTTTCACTTACTCTGTTCCTTCTCTTCATCAATGATCTACAATCTCTATCTTCCACTCTTCTTCATGCCTTTGCTGATGATTCTACCCTTCACTTTTCCACTGCCTTTTCTTCACAACCTTCATCTGTTACTCAAAATCAGTCTCGTATCACTGTTTCTTCTACTCTTAACTCCGATTTGCAGAGAGTATTTGAGTGGGGCACTCAAAATTTAGTTGAATTCAATGCCTCCAAGACAATTTCTGGCTATCTCTTTATCTTCTTCTCCTGATAACCTAATTGTCTTCGAAACTAACGAAATTTACCCTCTTAATTCTATTAACATATTAGGAATCCATATAGTGTCTAACTTGTCTTGGAGGAATCATATAATCCAAATTTCTAAATCTTCATCCAAAAAATTGGTGGTTTTGTTTCGTTTTTATCATTACTTTTCCTCTTTACAGTTACTTAAAATTTATAAAGGTCTTATCTGTCCCTGGTTAGCATACTGCTCACACATCTGGGGTAGCATACTGCTCACACATCTGGGGTGCTTCTTCTTATACTTATCTTCTTGATAGGGTTGAATCTAAGGCAGTTAGACTCATTAATGATCCTTGTCTTACTTCTAATCTGGATTCTCTCTCTCTTCGCCGTAAGGTATCTTCCCTTTCACTTTTCTATTGCTACTACTTCCATTTCTGCTCTGATGAGTTGGCAAGTTACATCTCTCCCCCACTGCTGAGGCCACGTAACACTTGCCAAGCAGCCTCATCTCACAGGTATTGTGGGAGATTTTTAACTCGCGAATTGGTCAGTGCAGCGACTGCTTCTTCCCATCTACCTCCAGACTCTGGAACTCTCTTCCTCCTTCTGTCTTCCCTAATTCTTATGACCTTTCATCCTTCTAAAAACAGAGCTATCATCATCTCAGAGCCTAGTCCTCCATATCTCTGGGTCCTCTGTACTTTGACTGTTGTTTCTGTGTGTCATTTTCCTTTGTTTGACATTACCTCATCTCTGCTTTTTCCTTAACCTTGTTCTTTTCCTTACCCCATCTCTGCTTTTTCCTTAACCTTGTTCTTTTCTTTATTCTTGGTATTTTCTCGTGCCTGGGCTTTTATTGATGAGGGCAGTTTCTGCGTGTTCCGGTGTCACACTCATGAAAAAAAATAAAAATATTAGTTACTGTAATTGATTTTAAGAATAAAAAACAATTCTGATTCGCAACGTCTCTATGGATAAAATTTTTGTGCACAGCCCAAGATTCATTCTTTTCAATAATCTGAGTCAGTGGTAATCAGGTTTCATGTGCAATGTTAAAAAGCAAAATAAAAATAAATTTATCAAATCAGTCTGTCTGTACGGGTGTCTGTTCTGGCACCAATTTTTTGTGAAGTGGGGAGGTTGTTAAGTTTCTGTTTTACTAAGGAGACTCAAAGTACTGAACTCAGTTAAGGGCTCACAAACAGACTGGACAGATATTACTTTACTTGAACTCCCCACCCGGGCTACCACAACTCGGTTAAATGAAACTTAGAATTCAACTTTCTTTTAATTTTGGAAATGCAATGACACATTAAATAAATTTGGAGAGCTGGAACATATTTAAAATTAAAATTGATGAAATGCTGCCTCGAATCCTGGAGGTTGTGAGCACGATTTCGATTCCCGACACCACAGATGGATGCCAAGACTTTAGCCTCAACTCAACGATCACCTCTGGCACACAGGCAGAGTAGAATAGAGGACACTGCAATTGCAGAAGCAGAAACGACACACCGTTAATAATGGGAAAACCGAAAGCATGAGCACAAAAATAATGAGTTTCCAATATTATTCTACTGGATGAAAATATATTGGTTAGTCACAGCTAATCAGAAATATTTATGCTACCGTAAGAGCATAGAAAACCATTAATTATTTGCTGGCTTTAGAGGAAAACAATTCATTCACAATAAATGAAGACTAAACCAGATAAATACAGTATGTATTCCTTAAAATTGTGGACAACCACAAAAGTTGCGATGCCAATTGAACAAAATTGCTTATTAATTATTTGCAATTTATATGGTAAAACACACTATTTAAGATAAAGGGAGAATCTACGAGATAAATACAGTATTCATTCAATTTTCGTTATCAAGAAGTATTTGCAATGGAAAGGGGGCAAAAACACCTTTTGAAGTATTTGCAACTTATAACTCAAAACACTTTAGCCCCAATGTATGAAGAATCAGCAAGATAAATACAGTATGTATTTATTAAATTGTGGTTAACAAGAAACATTTGCAAAGCCAACAGGTAAAATTACCTTTTAATTATTTGCGATTTATAGCATAAAACACTTTAGTTATATGATTAATTACTTGCAATTTAAATAGTAAATAACTTTATTCATGAGTTTTGACATAAAACACTTTATTTATGATGATAGAAAGGGATGAAATTAAATTAGAATTCGTTAGGAAAAGGGGTAGATTTTTACGTTGTCATAACCAATCTTCTGAGTATGAGATTTTTGTTTGGTACATTCAGTGAAAGAAAGTGCTTATCAATGTATATCGGTGGTAATTTCTTGGGCAAGAAATTAAGTTTGGCAAATGAGATTACAGTTAGGTAATCTACAAAAGTTTGTTTTGTATGGGAATGGAAGCTGAGAAAATTTTCATTGGATTTGATCAGTAAACTACTTGACCAGTAACGAATTTAACCAGTTTCTCGAATTCCCAGTTTGCTTGACCAACGAGCTTTACCATACACTATCATTCACCTTGTTTGAGCCAGATGAATTCCTGTGAAGATGCCACGTAAATAAGGTTTGAAGTAAGCTTGACTGCTGAGGCGAGATTTTGCCTCTGGGATGTTTGGCCGCCAAATGAGGATGATGCAATGTCCCTCCTGGTGACGTCATCTGTAGGATATATATCCAGAGAAGTAACTTGTTCATATAATAATCAAAGCCTACTGTAGTGGTGGTGTCTGGCAGGCAATTATAGCAGAGAAGCAAAGGAGCAACAGTATTTTAGGTGCAACAAGAGGAAGCAAATAAAAAAAAAATGAGAATTATTATGGGCAAAATAGGTTACTGGCACACAATCTCTAGAACGTTCCTTGCATTTGAGGAGACGGATTGTTAGCTATTCAGATAATAAAGAAACTACTAAAATGTATCTAGACGGGCTGATGACATATCAGCAGGGCCAAATTTATAACAAAATTATCAGCAAGAGCTATTTTATCAAAAGAAAATTGTGTACAAAGCGTATCTAACAGACTTGCTAGAATTATGGCCTCGTTCATAAAGAAAAGGAACGATCAGAATACAGATATAGGGGGAGACTTTTATATAGAGTTCATGCTTTCTACACATACAAGAATATTGAATAAGATATATTTAAAATTAGCCTTAAAATGAAATATAAATCGCAAATAATCATAATCTGCAAGAGGCAAGGAGTGAGAATTATTTTAGCGAGAAAAAAAAATCAGTTAATAGTTACTGAATTAACTAATAAGGCCTTTACTAACAGATGGCAAGAAAGTTGGGACTCCCCGGAAAATAATAACAATAAACGCAGAGACATTAAAAAGAAAGTTCGTAGGTGGGAGACCTCCTATCATTGAAAAAGAAAAGTTGAAGCAGCACTCGCAAGACTACGCATTGGGAACACTAAGTTACCCATACATATCTGATGGCTGGAGAACGTAATGGACCAGTATGTGAAAGATGCAATACTCTACTAACAGTTAAATATGTCTTAATAAACTGTAGAAAATACAGTACTACCAGACGCGAGTGCTTTGGTGCACAAAATTTAAATCTATATCTGATGCTTGCAAAATCAGATGTGTTTTCTTTACTAAGATTATTGACTTTTTAGGTAAATGTGACCTTTTATCCAAAATATAGGTGACTAACTAAAACCAAACCCAATTTGGGCCTTTCTTTGTTTCCTTCTCCAACTTACTTTCCTTTCCTGGGGAAGAATGCCCTCAGGGTGATGATTCCCGTCTTCTCTTTATTTCAGTTCAGTTCAATGTTCCGGTTCCGGTTCCGGTTTTACGTCACGGACTCCCTTATCAACCAAGGGCTAGGACGGTTGCCTTCTTGCGAAGGACTTGGTTTTGCATATATATATATATATATATATATATATATATATATATATATATATATATATATATATATATATATATATATATATATATATATATATATATATATATATATATATATATATATATATATATATATATATATATATATATATATATACACAGTGTTCCCCCGCTGTATCGCGTTTCTTGGTTTGCGTTCTCACTGTATCGCGTTTTTTTTTTTTTATAAATTATTATTTTATTTTATGGGTATACGCAAAAATATCAAAATATTGAAAAAATAAACATTTTCGGTGTTTTCCTTTTTTATTGAAAATGTTAATTTACGTTGTTTGCTGTTATTTATAATGCAAAGGGTGTTTTTTTAAAAGTGCAGGGAGGGTTTATACAGTACGTAAACGTAAAAATAATTGTAAAATACCTATGTACATGAGTATGTCATGTAATTACCGCTTCATTCACCGTAATTTTATCTATCACTTTCATATAAATTTACGTTGCATGCTGTTATTTATGAAGTAAAGGGTGGTTTGTTAACAGTACAGGGTTGGTTTATACTGTGTAAACGTAAAAATAATTGTAAAATACCTATGTACATGAGTATGTCATGTAATTACCACTTCATGCACTGTAATTTCATCTACCAATTTTATGTGAATTTACGTTGCTTGCTGTTATTTATAATGTAAAGGGTGTTTTTTTAACAGTGCAGGGAGGGTTTATACAGTACGTAAGCGTAAAAATAATTGTAAAATACCTATGTACATGAGTATGTCATGTAATTACCACTTCATGCACTGTAATTTCATCTACCACTTTCATGTAAATTTACGTTGCTTGCTGTTATTTATAATGTAAAGGGTGTTTTTTTAACAGTACAGGGAGGGTTTATACAGTACGTAAACGTAAATATAATTGGAAAATACCTATGTACATGAGTATTTCATGTAATTACCACTTCATTCACCGTAATTTTATCTATCACTTTCATGTAAATTTACGTTGCTTGCTGTTATTTATAATGTAAAGGGTGTTTTTTTAACAGTGCAGGGAGGGTTTATACAGTACGTAAATGTAAAAATAATTGTAAAATACCTATGTACATGAGTATGTCATGTATTTACCACTTCATTCACCATAATTTTATATATCACTTTCATGTAAATTTACGTTGCTTGCTGTTATTTATAATGTAAAGGGTGTTTTTTTAACAGTGCAGGGAGGGTTTATACAGTACGTAAAAATAAAAATAATTATTTCTTTGTCTCTATATCTTGACTTAAATGTACAAAATATTGGTAAATTTTATGGATATTGTAAAGATTAATGACCTGCTGTAAGTTTAATTATGGTATTCTTACCTTATTGTTTTCATTGTAATTTATCCGAGATATTTTGAGATAATCACCTTTACGGGCTTGGATTTTTGGCGAATATCTGAATGTACAAGCTCTTTCAATGCTAGTCATTTTATAAACTTTATTTCCATTTTACAATGGGTATTCGTCAGCCAGGACAAGCCCCAACCCCCCACTGTGATGTCCACCCACAGCAGTTCCTGCCAGTAAACAGCTTAAACTCTCGGTCTTGGACGGGGACCGATCTTTCGACCTCGTGAATGCGAAGCCAGCGCGTTACCACTGTACTAGCCAGGAGTAAGATTGCGAGATCGAACCTCATGGAATACATAGAAACTTTAGTTACAGGTGGAAAGCCTATGTCTCTTTGCTAGAATAGACTAAACAATCTTCATGGAGTATTTCTCAGTGTTAATGCACTTTGGTTTTCTGGACGAGAGAGTGAAACGTGGATATCAAACACCGTAGAGTGTTGATATATATATATATATATATATATATATATATATATATATATATATATATATATATATATATATATATATATATATATATATATATATATATATATATATATATATATATATATATATATATATATATATATATATATATATATATATATATATATATATATATATATATATATATACTGTATATGCAGTGCAGGGAGGGTTTATACAGTATGTAAACGTAAAAATAATTGTAAAATACCTATGTACATGAGTATGTCATGTAATTACCACTTCATTCACCGTAATTTTATCTATCACTTTCATTTAAATTTACGTTGCATGCTGTTATTTATAATGTAAAGGATGAATTTTTAACAGTGCAGGGAGGGTTTATACAGTACGTAAACGTAAAAATAATTGTGAAATACCTATGTACATGAGTACGTCATGTAATTACCACTTCATTCACCGTAATTTTATCTATCACTTTCATATAAATTTACGTTGCATGCTGTTATTTATGAAGTAAAGGGTGGTATGTTAACAGTACTGGGAGGGTTTATACAGTGTAAACGTAAAAATAAATTAAAATATCTATGTACATATAGGCTGATCCTACTTCGCGGTTTTCCTGGTTCGCTCCGGGTCCCGGATCCGAACTACAGCGATAAGGGGGGGAACACTGTATATATATATATATATATATATATATATATATATATATATATATATATATATATATATATATATATATATATATATATATATATATATATATATATATATATATATATATATATATATATATATATATACACACACCTTGTTCCTTTTATACGCGATTTTTTTATCCGCGAAATTGCAATAACGCCCCCCAAAAATAATAGTAAAAAACTCGGATTTCGCGAATACACCCCCCCCAAAAAAAAAAATAATATATATATATATATATATATATATATATATATATATATATATATATATATATATATATATATATATATATATATATATATATATATATATATATATATATATATATATATATATATATATATATATATATATATTATTATTATTGTGACACCAGGATGAACCAAAAAATGATCAAATAAAACAGCCTTTATCAGGCTGTAAGGAGAAACAGATGGAGAGTGTAATGACCTGTCAGATTTTTTTTTTTTTAAGAGAGTGACACCGGGACATGCATAAACTGCCCTCATCAACAAAGGCCCGGGCACAAGAAAATACCAAAACGAAGGAAAAGGAAAAGGTTAAGGGCAAGGCAGAGATGAGGTAATGTCACACAAAGGAAAACGACAGACAGAAAAAAACAGTCAAAGTAAAGAGGACCCAGAGATATGGAGGACTAGGCTCTGAGATGACGATAGATCTGCTCTCTCTCTCTCTCTCTC
>JAXCGZ010004963.1:15000-24252 GCA_037179515.1 Halocaridina rubra | reverse complement strand
AGAGAGAGAGAGAGAGAGAGAGAGAGAGAGAGAGAGAGAGAGAGAGAGAGAGAATATGGGAAGAGACCAGGAAGGCATCGATTAAATTAGCATTGGGTAAACAGAAGCCTTAATTGGGGGGTGTTTTTGTGGAATAAAAATTGGGATTTGCAGATTATTTTGTCCTTTCCTGGGCGATATTACGGCTATTGCAGCATAAACACATGCGCATGCTTGTGTGTATGTGTGCATGTATATATAGATTGTAAGTATGCGTGGACATTTTATGTATGCTCTTATACTTGCATGAATAAATGTATTCAAGTATATATATATATATATATATATATATATATATATATATATATATATATATATATATATATATATATATATATATATATATATATATATATATATATATATTGT
Organism: Halocaridina rubra; assembly: GCA_037179515.1. Classification (NCBI taxonomy): domain Eukaryota; kingdom Metazoa; phylum Arthropoda; class Malacostraca; order Decapoda; family Atyidae; genus Halocaridina; species Halocaridina rubra. The sequence continues at coordinate 23,844 of JAXCGZ010004963.1, read as the reverse complement.
TTTTAGGTTAATATGTGAATAAATATATATTTGTATGTATATACTCTTATTAATCAGTATATTACGCATTTTGACTCATTAGTATACATGCATTTATATCTTTGTGTATTTATATATATATATATATATATATTGGTTTTGATGCTTGTTTTTCTTGGGGACTTTAGAGGTAAAATAATGAATTTAGGCCACGCTTCCTCTAGAAAATAGGGATATGGTCATAAATAGTTATGAGTGAAAATGAGGAAAGGTGACTAGATACTTCAGAAAAGGATGGAAAGCATGACATCATGCATATATACATATACAATGGTCGCAGTCCCTTTGTAAGTCGGTGGCCGAGTCAAAGCGCACATTTGCCTAAAGCCAGTACTCTTCGATCACTCTGCTGAGCCTCGGTGGCCGAGTCAAAACACACATTTACCAGAAGCCAATGAGCCTCGATATGTCCTCTTAGCCCCTTTGGGATGAAATCCTTCCAGTGTTCCCCACACCAGTCTGCCTTTGTCACTCACAGGGCAAGTGGGGATGGTTCTTCTGCCGTGGAACGTGGAATATGAGTGAATATATGAAATTGCAACAATATCCCACCACCTTATTTGGGTCATTCACAGGGCAAGTGGGCATGGACCATCTGCTGTGAGGAATCAAGATATTGTACGTAAAATAAGATATAAATTAGGAATGACTTCGTGAAAGTGCAAAGATGGCACGCTCACCCTGATTGGGTTATCCACAGGGCAATTGAGCATGGATCTTCTGCTGTGCAGTCAAGAAATTGTATGTAAAAGAAGACTATGAATCATAAGTGAGTTCACGAGACTGAAAAGATGGCCCCCTCACCTTGCTTGGGTCATCCACAGGGCAAGTGTGCATGGATATTCTGTCATGAGGAGTCAAGAAATTGTATGTAAAAGATGAAAATGGAATATGAGTGAATTTATGAAAGTGCAAAAATGGAACCTATTTTCTTGTCAAGCAAAATGGAAATGCAGAATTGTATTTGCTTTTCAAAAGCATATGAGTTGCTTTATGCAAATCTATCCTCTGAATATGCTTTTCAGAGGCACTCAGGAGACGTCTTATCTGTATCTTTGCTCTGTAAAATTTGTTATATATATTTTTTTTTTTTTACAAAGAATGACTGAAAGCTAAGAAATTGTGTGTATAAAGGAGGTAACTTTATTGTTTTCTACTCTGCCTGGATATGTTATCTGTTAGTCTTTCAAGTCTCATATAAAATATTTTTGGAACGTCTTAGCCATTTTTAGAACCTTATTTGATAGCGAAGGAGTTACGAGAGAGAGAGAGAGAGAGAGAGAGAGAGAGAGAGAGAGAGAGAGAGAGAGAGAGAGAGAGAGAGAGAGAGAGATTACAATAAGAACCACAAATTAGGATTTATATTTATTGCTTTAAAATATTAATCCATTTTGGAGTGACTTATACAGTTTGAGTATTTACAGTCCACTAGTTTTTCCTCTTCTGTTACCTAGTTTCCTCAGCTTTCCTCCTCACCTCTCCCTCCTCCTCGTGGTCGTTCCTCCCACATCAACGTCGCTACGACCCTAAAACTCCGCCACAATTATTAATTACTTGCTATGATATTTAAAATTAATTGCAAATTCTATTAATATTTTATTTATACATAACCAAATAGATTGCAATGTTTATCAACTGCAATATGACTGGGAGTGCCCATGTGCACATGTCCCCTTGTACAGTTATCTGAATAAATAAAAAAAAAAGTAAGGATTTCCATTAACCAAAACTTGGGGGGGAAATACTCTCGTAAAAATGGGGGGGGGGTTAATAACCGCTAAAGGGCAGCAACAACAACAAACGTAATGGCGTGCAGCCGTACCACCTATGTACACTGCTACGTAGTGTACATAATGTCAGCACACACACACTAGTAGTGTATAAACGAGATTTATGTTTATTGCTAGTGCAAGTCCCTCCCCGGGAGGCGACACATGCACCATATAGCCACTAATGGTTTTTTCCGTCTATAGTCACACTAGATTAGGTTAGGTTAGGTTAGTTTGTATGTTCTTTCAGCAAGGATGTGTCTAGTTTTTTGTAGGAAATTTGATCAATTCCATATAGAGGAAAATAATAAGTCAAAAAATATATATTTCTTACACACACACACACACACACACACACACACACACACACACACACACACACACACACACACACACACACACACACACACACACATACATTCTCGCGCACATATGGCCATTGAAAACCCAATTGCAGGAGATCATCTAATAACTGTCTGTGAACATAGAAAAGTTTGTGTGTGTGTATGTGTGCATATATGTGTGTGTAAAATACTAAAATGTTTCCGGGTTATATCAACGTTCCAATTTCTGATGTCTTTTAGAGTATCATTCAGCATTTTTATATATTTTATATATATATATGTATATATATTTCTCGCTCGCGGGAAAATTAAATTGTTGATCCCGGTTTGAAATAGTTTAGGCAGAGCGTTTAACGAGCTGCATAAATGGTGTAAAGAATATTACGATGTTTAGAGAATTTAATCAAATATTTGCTCAATATTCAGATATTTGTAGAATATTCGGAGAATAGAATATTTTAGATATTAACGAGGTGTAAATATAATGTAAAGAATATTACGATGTTTATAGAAATTATTCAGATATTTGTTCAATATTCAGATATTTGTAGAATATTCGGAGAATAGAATATTTTAGATATCAACGAGGTGTAAATATAATGCAAAGAATATTACGGTGTTTATAGAATTTAATCAAATATTTGCTCAATATTCAGATATTTGTAGAATATTCAAAGACTAACATATTTTTTATTCACATGTTAACAGAATAATTTAAAATGTTTGTACATTAGGTTAGGTTAGGTTGGGTTAGGTTAGCATTCCAAAAATACTAATTATACAAAGCTTTTAAATATGTATGAAATATTAAGTATTCTCTCTCTCTCTCTCTCTCTCTCTCTCTCTCTCTCTCTCTCTCTCTCTCTCTCTCTCTCTCTCTCTCTCTCTCTCTCTCTCTCTCTCTCTCTCTCTCTCTCTCTCTCTCTCTCTATATATATATATATATATATATATATATATATATATATATATATATATATATATATATGTATGTATGTATGTATGTATGTATATATATATATTTTTTATTTATTAATAATTCTGAACTGTTAACATACTGTCTAAAATGACAGGAAAAAGCCTGTTAAAGAAAATAACGTAAATATATTTGAAGTACTTATTGATTTCCTGAACTTATTTGGCCACCTTCTCACAATACTTTGAGAAGGTGGCCAGATAAGGTCACGAAATTAATAAGTGTTTAAAATACATTTTCGTTGTTTTCTTTAAAGGGCTTTTTCCTGCCATATATATATAATATATATATATATATATATATATATATATATATATATATATATATATATTATTAATAATTATCATCAATTAAAAAAAAAATATATATGTAATAAATCAAATAGTAGATGAAAATAAAATAAATATATAATTTGAATAATATATTCTTAATATACTTTGAAAAAATATTCGCCCAATTTTTAAGCGATTTTTAATTTTCACTGCTGTAATATACTAGTGTGCAGAGCGGAATTAATTTTGAGGAATATAATTATTTAATGGAACTGAGAATTGAATATAATGAAATTATCTTGTTTCATAATCGCTTTCAGCTTCGTGGAAATTATACTCTCGGGTTAAAATGTTGTTACTTAAACTTTGCAGAATGAAATTGCCCCATATGGTATTCATCTAATGTGCATAATCATATGTTTGATGTATCTTTGAATAGATTAATAGATGTTTCTTTTACACACACACACACACACGCACACACACGCACACAGACACACACACACACACACACGCACACAGACACACACACACACACACACACACACACACACACACACACCCACACACACACACACACACACACACTCGCGCACACACACACACACACACACTCGCGCACACACACACACACACATTTCTCTGCCGCAATATTTTTTTTTATTTTGCTCAAAGTAATGTAAATCATGCATCAGATTCTTTTTTTTTTCATATATTTTTTTAAAGATTTTTATTGTCTGATATTTTTAGCTATATTTGTGCTCCTTATTTCTATTACGATGAACGTGCCTCTTGTTATCTTATTGTGCAGGATGCTTCTCTGGGAGAGAGGAGGGAGGAATATTTATAAGATAATAATGGAGGCTGCAGGAGGAGGAGGAGGAGGAGGAGGAGGTTTTTCAAAAATAGGTGAAAAGGGCGTGGTCATCGAGAAGAAGATTTGAAATATAGAAGAAAGAAATCGAACTCGCTCTCTTCTGGTTGGGAGCAGACTTTATATCCACGAAACCACCAAAATCCTTTTTAATTCTGGTAAAAAAAAAAGCAATAAAAGAGCAAGAAAAGAACAAGAATAAAAAATAAGAAAACTGAAGTTATTAGACAGCGAAATTTTTTTTAATAAAAATAAAACGACTAAGAATGAAAATGTAATAATAATAATAATAATAATAATAATATAATAATAATAATAATAATAATAATAATAAAAACAACCTTGTTATAGGAAAAACAGAATATTAATGTTTTCAAAGTTTGTTCTATTGTCGCTTCGAATATACGGATAATATTGCTGCTGTCAACAGTGTGTTTATTGAGGGGGGGGGGAGAAGGAGGGAGTTATAGAAGGAGGTGGGAAATGTCTTCCGGATTCTATGCATTGTTCCGGTTTCACGTCACTGACTCCCTTTTCTACCAAGGGCTAGGACGGTTGCCTTCTTGCGAAGGACTTGTTTTGGTAGATGTAATCGTTACCCTGAGTGCATGCCCTTACTAACCTCAGATCGTGACGGGGCGCGAACCCTCGATCTGACGCCTCAAAGTTGCGGACGCTACCGCTTGAGCCACGGTGATTACGGTTTCTATGCATTGTAACAGTCGATATAAAAATACTTTATAGCTACATAACCGTGTATTTAAGATCAAGTTAAGTTATAATAAACTCTATTTTTTATCTATCAGGTAGTATTAAGTTGATAAATAGACTGATAGGATGCAGATAGACTGATGCCTTGACAGACTACCAGATATATGATTCTTGAGAGATGAGAAATTCTTATAGATACTATTTTTTTTTTTTTTACAGGTAAGACGAAAAATTTAAAATTTATTTGAGGTAAAAATGGGCAGATAGGGTGCTAGAGATATGTGTATTTAGAGATAGTAGGAGACAGCCAAGGTAGATAGATAGATAGATAAGACAGAAAATAGAAAACTAATTATAGGTACGCAGTGTTTCAGACCAGCGGCTCTTTCGATAATTACAAAGCGAAATCTAATAATAATAATAATAATAATAATAATAATAATAATAATAATAAGACTTTATTTCCAACGTACATTGGGTATTCAAATATGGGTGTACTATTAAAATTTACAAGTAAAATCTTCCTTTAAGAGTAAAGTATACACTGAACCAGCATTTTTTAGTTCTCTGGGAAGCTGATTATATAAATGAGGTCCACGAATGTTTATATCTCTTGAGCCAATATCAGTTTTAGACCTTCGTACTAATAAATCTTACCCTTGACGGGTAGTTAACCCGGTAACTGAGCTTACTGTAGAAAAATTATACAAACAGTCAGGAAGATTGTTTCTTAGTATATTAAAAACAAAGGTACATATATCAAAAACATATTTATCTCTAATCTTTATCCATTCTAGATCTTTTAAAACAGGAGAGATGTGCTCGTATTTTCTTACATTGCCAACAGCCACTCGTGCTGCAAAGTTTTGTAACTTTTGTATTCTTTGTAATTGAGTCTTATTTGTACATCCCCAAACTTTGAGACAGTAATTAATTAAACTCATAGCTAAGGACTGGACAATTATTATACGAGTTGATGTTTCAAATGAGTCTTTTACCCTATTTAGATATATTAGAGTACCCATTACTTTTTTATAAATTTCATCTATATGCATTTCAAAATTCATGTTACGGTCAAAATAGACACCTAGGTTCTTTACCGAGTTCATTGGCTTAATGATATTACCGTTAAAATTTATATGAAGATTGTCATCAACTTCTGATAATAATTGTCTGGATCCGATAAGAATAGATTGGGTTTTAGTTTCATTAAGTAACAGACCATATTTTAGAAAGTAACTTTTAGCCATATACCTATATACCATATATCTATAGACATAGATAAATAAGTAGGTGGACACACACACACGCACACAGACAGACACACTCACTCACTCACTCACTCACTCACACGCGCGCACACACACGCACACACACACACACACACACACACACACACACACACACACATGCTATCTCAATCCATAGTTTTAAGGACAGGTATGATAAGTATCACTAAGTATAAAATGGAACCGATCAGGAGACGGGAAGATACGAGCTTTGGGCTCTTTCCCGTAAACACAATTAGGTAATCACAATTAGGTAATCACACACGTACACAGACAAACTCACTCACTCACCTACTCACTCGCTCACACACACACACACACACACACACACACACACACACACACACACACACACACACACACACACACACGCACACAAACGCACACAGAGAGAGAGAGAGAGAGAGAGAGAGAGAGAGAGAGAGAGAGAGAGAGAGAGAGAGTGTTTGTTCCTTATAGTGTATTCAGTTAGGGTTAACGCAGTAGGTGAGACTCCCCAAAGTTTTTTTTTTTTTTTTTATTCTATTCCGGGTCGCGGGCTTGAGGGCCAAAATTAACTCAAGTGAGTTTCCCGCATTTTGTGGGAGCTTTTTTTCACAACCTTTCATTCGTAACGGTGTGTCTTCCGCTATTTCAAAATCTCATATCTCATTTGTGTGTGTGTGTGTATGCGTGTGTGTGTGTGTGTGTGTGTGTGTGTAAAGCCATCAGAAATCTGCATTTAATTGTAGAAAAATGTGTAATATTTTTTTGAATGAAAAGTGTATGTGAAAAATGTTTTGATGGGAATGACATACTGTGTGTGTATGTGTGTGTGCTTGTGAATGTATGTATGTATGTGTGTGTGTGGAAGTTTCTTCCCTGCCTGCCAGCTGGTTTTTCGTCAGTTTTAACTTGCTAGCTCTTTTTGCCTTTTCTCTGTACTGTTTTATATACTGGTATATTTTGCCCTTTTTTTTGTGTTCTCATGCACCTCTCGTCTTTATCTTTTCATTAACTTTTTTATCTTTTTGTTTCCCATTTTCCTTTGGTTGTATCTTTCTTTTCCTTTTCTATTTTACCCATTTTTTGCTTTGTCTCGTTTTTTTCTTTTATTTTCTTCCCTTTTCTCTTTGTCTTTCTCCTTCCACTTATTATTTCCCTTATATATTATTTTGTTTTCTTTTGTCTTTCTCCTTCCACTTACTATTTCCCTTATATATTATTTTTTTCTCTTTGTCTTTCTCCTTCCACTTACTATTTCACTTATATTTTCTTCCTTTTTCTCTTTGTCTTTCTGCTTCCACTTACTATTTCACTTGTATTTTCTTCCTTTTTCTCTTTGTCTTTCTCCTTCCACTTACTATTTCACTTATATTTTCTTCCTTTTTCTCTTTGTCTTTCTCCTTCCACTTACTATTTCACTTATATTTTCTTATGTTTTCTTTTGTCTTTCTCCTTCCACTTACTATTTCACTTATATTTTCTTTTCTTTTCTTTTGTCTTTCTCCTTCCACTTACTATTTCACTTATATTTTCTTCCTTTTTCTCTTTGTCTTTCTCCTTCCACTTATTTCACTTATATTTTCTTTTTTTTTCTTTTGTCCTTCCTTTCTCATCTATTTTTGCTTTTTATTTCTTCTTGTTTGCTTCTAACACTTCTTTATTCCGTTCTCACTTCTATCTATTTTCTTATATTTTCCTATAACTGTTATCTTTTTCTATTTATTTTCATTATTCTCTTCTTTACTTTCTTTCCCTTCTTTCCCTTTTCTCTTCTTTACTTTCTTTCTCTTCTTTACTTTCTTTCCTTCATATGTCTTTCTTTTCTCTTCTCTCTATTTTACCTATTTACCCCTTTTCCCTGTTTTTGTTCACAAATTTTTTATCTACCTTTTTTTTTTATTTTTCATTACGTTCTAACGTAATTTTCCCTTTTTCAATTATTTTTTTACGCCATTTTAGCTTTTTATCTCTTAATTCTTCTTTCTTACCATCCTTTTTATTCCTCTTGATTTTTCTTGCATATCGTCTCTTCAATTCTTATTAATTCATTTTAATATCATGTTGTTGTTTTTTTTTTAAATTCCTATTCATTCTTCTTTCTGACCTTCTTTTCATTTCCTCTTGATTTTTCTTCCTGCTTTTTTATTCTCTTTTTCGCGTCCCCTCCTTTTCTCTCCCATTATTTTTCTTTTCCTGTTTTTTTTCCTCTTTTTTTTTCCATTTTTCATCATGTTCTAACGTAATTTTCCCTTTTTCATGATTTTTATTCTCTTTTTCCTTTCCCCTCTTTTTATCTCCCATAATTTTTTTCTGTCCCTCTTTTCTTCTTCTTCTTCATTTCGCGTTGTTGTATGTAAATCACAGAGCTTTGAAGTTTTGGACTTTATTGTCGCGTGGCTCTGAGTTTTTTTTTTATTCTGTATATACCATAATTTTTTTTGTTAAAAAGGAGAGAGAGAGAGAGAGAGAGAGAGAGAGAGAGAGAGAGAGAGAGAGAGAGAGAGAGAGAGGTAATAATAATATACTGAGAGCCTGTGTCTCTCATATTAACTTCTAATGGCTCCTTAATATTCTTCGTTTTTTTT
>JAXCGZ010004963.1:0-10000 GCA_037179515.1 Halocaridina rubra | reverse complement strand
ACATATAAGGCGCGATGCCCGCCCACGCCGCTGCCCAAATTGGGCGGTTGTTGGCGCCGGTTCTTGTGGTAAATCGCCTTCGTGCCCGTAGAGAAATTTTAGAGTATTGAGAGTGTTAAATGAAACCAAATCAGGCTGTTGTAGACACTTGGTTTGGTGCCTCCCCGTCTACGTGCCTATAAAGGAGTTGGATGACGGAGAACGCTGGTTGTAGTGCCTCCCCGTCTGCGTGCCTGTAAAGGAGTAAGATGATGGAGAAGGCTGTTGGTTGCTCTGGTTGTAGTGCCTCCCCGTCTGCGTGCCTATAAAGGAGTTGGATGACGGAGAACGCTGTTTGTGGCACTGGTTGTGTGCCTCCTCGTCTGCGTGCCTGTAAAGGAGTAAGATGATGGAGAAGGCTGTTGGTGGGCCTGGTTTTAGCGCTTCCCCGTCGTCTGCTTGCTTGTAAGAGTTGGATGACGGAGAACGCTGGTTGTGGTGCCTCCCTGTCTGCGTGCCTCTAAAGGAGTAAGCTAACGGAGAAAGCTGTTGGTGGCCCTGGTTTTGGTTTTGATGCCGATAATAACGAGACTGTATCTAGTGTTATTATTACTATATTATTAACATTATTGTTAACATTTTTATTACATCATTACTATTTTCTATGAAAGCTACATTTAATTTAACTGTATGTATTACCCTCTTACTTATTAGTTCAATTACATGTTTACTTATAAGTTACTTTTATTTATAAGAAGAATAACCATTGTACAAAAATGGAAATAAATGTTTGTTTGTTTGTTTGTTTGCATGCCTGGAAAGGAGTTAAATGACTGAGAACGCTGTTTGTGGCACTGGTTTTGGTGCCTCCCCGTCTGCTTGCCTATAAAGGAACTGAATGACAGAAAAGGTTGTTAGTGGCACTGATTATGGTGCTTCCCCGTCTGCTAGCCTATGAAGGAGTTGGATAGATATATAGTGAGATGTTAAGAGACAGAAAAAGAGAGGGTTAAAACTGAGTGGTGAGGAGAGTATAAGAGACAAAATAGTGATGAGAGGATAAGAGACAGGGTAGTGGAGGCCAAAGGGAAAAGTAGTGAAGAGGAGTTTAGTGCCACAGTACCCTGGAGGGAGATGTGAGACTGTGGAGGGAAGCTGTGCCAGTGAGATTTTGGTATCTCGTTTCCCTTTATAGATTATTGAAACTAGTGAAAGTATTGGCATTTCGAGATCTCCAGCTCTGAGTACCCTCCAATCCCTCCACCCTCTCCCTATTACTCTCTCCCACCATCCCCTATCCTGGACTCCCTCCCCATTTCCCAGATCTCCCTTTTGCTACCTCTATCCATCTTTACAATCTCTTCCGCGACCGCCATTCGGAACAGGTAAAGATTAGCGACCCAATGTCATTGAATAAACCCATAAATAATTTGTTTAGATTAAGTTCGCTTAGCTAAGATTCGCCTAGTTTAAGTTGGGCTTTAACCTAACCTAACCTTATTAAATAATTTAACCTAACCTCAGGGGATTATTTAATGTACTTGGGGTCTCTATTCTTTACCTGATTAATCCATTTTTCCTTCTTCCTAATTTGTTCTATTCTTTCTATCTTCCTTCCCCTCCTTCAGTCCTTCCTTCCTATCTCTCCTTTTCACTCCCTCCTCACTTTCTCATTCTCCCTTGAATAAACCCTCCGCCCCCCCCCCCCCACACTTTCAATACTTATAGTTTGGGTATCTAGGACTGGGTGAGGTTGAGAGTTTATTTAGGGCTGTTGAAGTCGTAACGGGGTTTTTGTACAGTTAAGCAACATTTCATTTACATAAAGATTTCATAAATAATTATGTTTGAAAGTATACGCTGCTTTTGTAGTGCATACACCCACACACACGCATATTAAAACATACGCGCGTGCACACACACACACACACACACACACACACACACACACACACACACACACGCACACACACACACTCGCGCCCACACACACACTCGCGCACACACACACACACCACACACTCGTACCCCACCCGAAGAAGTATTATGATAGTTTTTCTCTCCTTGCTCTATGTCAGGGGTGTGCAACCTTTTTTCCCAAAGGGCCACTAGTCACGACTCTGTTGGTATGGAGGGCCACATAACCTTACTATTTCATGCTATTTACTACGATCGAAGACATATTATGTGAGATTATACTAATAAAGATAGATAATTAGTTTGTTACTGATTTTATTTAAATTGGGATCACAAAAATAAGAATTGTCTGAAACAAAAGTATTTTCCTTACTATAAATGAGCAAATGAAAGGCTACCGTACCTTCTTATTATAATGTACAAACATAAATAATTACTTATTATTGGTTAACTGGGATCATTAACATAAGAATTATCAAACACAGACATTTTCTTAATCATTAATGAGCAAATGAAAGGCTAGCCTAGTGAGATGGTTGATGTTGCATCTGGGACACCAACTCATCAATATCAGGCTGTATGGATGATGTGGCTACACGCAGGGTACATTCCAAATGTTCATCAGTAAGTAAAGACCTATGCTTGTTTTTAACTAGATTCATTTTTGAAAAAAGCTGCTCACATACATATGTGCTACCAAACACTGCCATCATTTTCCTTGCATGAGCAGAGAATTTTGGATACACTGTTACTGATACATGCTTCTTATGAAACTGGTATACTGAACTATCATCAAACTTCTTTCTTAGTTCATCATTGCACTGTAGTTCAATTATTTCCATCTGTATGTCCTCAGGAATTGCTGTCACATTCACAGAAAAAGGAGAAGCAAAGACTTCAATGGCTTGTGAATGTTTCTTGAGGTCACCAAATCTTTCTGAAAATTCCTCTCGTAAGACTGCCAATTTGTCACCATACTTCTGATACTGAGGGTTGCTAGTGTCATGGCTTTTCAGTGTAGCAAAGTGGGCTGGGTTTTGGTGTCTGATTTGTGACTCCCACAGACGCAATTTTATCTGGAAGCCTTTGATCAGTGAGAACATCTCATTTATTAGTTGATCTTTTCCTTGAAGTCTAACATTCAGTGCACTAAGATGAGCAGTTATATCTACTAAAAATGCTAAATCACATCTCCATTCCTTATCTCTCAATTCAGGGATAGCATTACCTTTCATATCTAAGAACAGCGCAATTTCTTCCAAAAGGTCATATGCTCTCTTCAACATTCCTGCTTTGCTTAGCCACCTTACCTCACTCGCGGTGATTTAGACCTCTTGACCTAATGAAATTGACAGCTTTCACGAGAATATTAGTCACATGCTGAAAGTTTATTGTATTCGCACATAAAGCTTCCCGGTGTATGATACAATGCAGGACAATAAGTGAACCGAAGTCAATATTTTGAGACCCCCTTCTAGTCTTCAGTAATCCAACAACCCCATTTCTCTGACCAGACATCGCAGGCGCACCATCTGTTGTAATGAAAACTAAATTAGTGTAGTCCAGTCCAAACCTTGCCAATGCTTTTTCCAATTCATAAAAAATAGATTGTCCTGTTGTGGTCCCCTTCATGCCTTGTAGTGAAGCCATTTCCTCTGTAATATTATAGTCATTGTCAACTCCCCTAATATACACAGCCAGTTGTGCAGTGTCTGCGGTGTCACAACTCTCATCAAGAGCAACAGAGTATGAAGAAAAATTACTAACTCGCTTGGCAATTGTACTTTCAATATTCCCTGAAAGACTGTCTATTCTTCTAGCAACAGTATATCTTGAAAGGCTTATGTTTTCAACTAGTTTCTTTTTGTCAGGAAACATATTGTCTGAGGCTACACACAAACATTCTTTAACTACCTCACCATCAGAATAGGGCTTGAGTCTATTTGCAAGGATTTGACTAATCAAAAAGCTTGTTTTGAGAGATGCATCATATTCCTTAAGTTACTTTGTAAACACTGACTGTTGTCCTTTCAGAGATTTCTGCAAGAATGATATTTTTTCTTTGCGTGCTTCACCTGTCATATTTTCATATTCTTTGTGCTTTGTGATGTAGTGTCTTTTGATGTTATATTCTTTTAAAGCAGAAATGGTTTCATGGCACACAAGGCACAATCCTGATTGTATGCATAAATATTGTTCAGTCCATTTCTCTTGAAAACTCCGGTTTTCATCTGAAATCTTGCGTTTTTTACTCGTAGAAGCCATTATTAGTGCAATAAGATCTCTCCTGCTGAGCAAAATATATAATAGGAAAAAGTTAACTTTAAATTAAAGACTAACTCTAATTAAGTTGTTTATGTTGCAGTTTTGTGATTGGCTTTAGAAAACTTGCAAGCAAAACATTTTGAGAATTATATATTTCTGCTGAAAATGTGGTATTAATTATATTGCAATCTATTACATTTTTCTTAAAGGCTTTATTTAAGAATAATGTAATAGATTGCAATATAATTAGTACCAAATTTATATAATTCTCAAAATGTTTTGCTTTCAAGTTTTCTAAAGCCAATCACAAAACTGCAACATAAACAACTTAGAGTTAGACTTAGAATACTGGTAATCACAAATCAACCACAACAAATGAAGCACACTGATTTCACCACTTGAGTCTGAGATAAACTGAGAACTATATTAATTCCTGTACGGCTGTACTGCAAAGCATAGCAGAGAGTGTAAAAAGTATAAACATCCAACCTTAAAAATAATGATCGTTTTGGTGTTTACAATGATCTTAAAAGGGGTTACTGATAACGATGACCCCTCGTACCATCGGTTATTGAGGAAGGGTTGTTGATAAAAACACGAGAGAGAGAGAGAGAGAGAGAGAGAGAGAGAGAGAGAGAGAGAATTATTTATTTTATTAATTTATTGCGCCAAGGCGTCAGACATTACATGAATTCATACAAATAATGCTTCAAATGGATGAGAGAGAGAGAGAAAAAAAAAAAAGTTGTTGGAATATTCAGTTCGAGGCTCTCTCTCTCTCTCTCTCGCATGGGTAAGCATGTTTGTTTACGTTCCTGATATTCTCATGGTTTTTCGTGTTTTCTAAACTGCCTTTGTGTATTTTATGTACCTCTGTGACCCTGTGAAGTGTTTTAGAACAATGAAAATGTGTCTCTTAAGTTTTTGAATTTATGAACTTAGTCTTATTTTAAGTTAAGATAATCAAATTTTCCCGTAAAGGGCTCACATTTAATTTTTTTCAAATTCTGCGCATGCGCAGTAAGAACATCTACAAGCGCTGCCAGTGGCAAAAGTATTTTAATCTTAGTGTTTTGTATTTTTCATATTATAATGTCTTCTATTGAAAACCTAGTGTCTTTGGAAAACCCTACTTGGGAATTCCTCAATGATAATTATACAAAAATTGAATTACAAAATCACTGTCGGGAAATAGGTATCACAAGGGTCTGGCACACGAAAGATAAACTCATTGATATGATTCTTGAAAAGCATAGATCGTCACTAACAAACGATTCAGAGAGTAATGTTGATAACTGTGAATTAGCTCCTCAAGAGGAAATGAGAGACATTGAAGAGATGAGAGAGAGAATAAAAGTCAGAGATCTTGTTATCGATAAACTCAGTGAACTTATGAAAGCTGCAAATATCACAATCAACAAGTTAAATGATCGTGTCTCTTCACTGGAAGAACAAGTTGGGTTACTTCAGGGAACATACAACTCACAGCAGACGACACCGGAACAGCAGGGTGTAACCCCTACCCGGCCCCTACCTGAGGGAAGCCTGCTTCTGGGTGACACAAACCTCTCCCCTGTCCATATGTCAGACTTGAACCAACAATGCTCCGTTCAAACTTTAAAAGGAGCTAATATAGATCTCATAAATTGTTGGGTCTCAGAGAAACTTCGATGGGCTCCTAAATATTGCATCTTATACTGCGGTATTCAAGACATCCTTAATGGATCTCAGCCTGTGGATATCCTTGATAGATTGGGCTCTCTCATAACCGATCTCAAGGAGGTGAACGAGGAGATGAGCATACACATATGTGAAGTAGCACCTGTCCTTAGAGTCGAAGAGTTCGATGAAAAGATCAACTATTTCAATAATCAACTAGCAACTTGGAGTGAGACCAATGGGGTTTCAGTTATCAAGACTAATCTGCAGTTCAGGCTTGGTACCGGCGACGTTGATCGGATGTGTTATGATGTAAATGATAAGGGGGATGCTCTCAACAGATTTGGCGTCATCAGGTTATTGAACATAATTGCTAAGCAATGCCCATTCTTCAAACTAAGCAACAACTGGGAAGAAATCATATACCAAACCATACCTACTACATATGCTTCTGTATTGCAGCGGCAACAACGACCGGTCACGGCCAATAACGACAATCAAAATAACACATACAGGAACAGAAACTACGACCGGCATCGCCAGCTCCCCTCAATAAGAAAAAATAATGAAATCAGAAACGCCTCTCAAGAAAGTAGCAACGATCAGCATTCTAGAAGGGATCCTCAACAGCATTCGGATGGACGTCATACCCGGGATTTTCGTCATCAGAATCGTCAAATCCCACCTGGTATTCGAGGATGGAGACGAGACTCGAGGATGAATCACAGTCTCTATGATCTCGACCAACCACGGCGCTACCCCCAGCGTCCCCGGGAGAGGGAGAAATTGCAGCAGCTCTACAGTCGTCGACAGCCCTGTTCAAACTGTGGGGAAATAAACCATGATCTTTCCCACTGTTGGTTTAACTATAGACTTAAATGTGGTCACTGCCGTGAACATGGCCATAAAACAAGATTATGTCCCTTAAATATATAGCAATCACATTGTAATACAGGCTTATTGAAACAGTTCATAAACATACAACACATCAATGCACAATCACTTTTGGGTAATTTCGAAAATATTGCACTAATGATCAGAGAAAATAACGTGGATATAATGTGTGTTTGTGAAACTTGGCTCCAAGCTAATATGCAGTCTGGTTTTGTTGCTATACCTGAATATTCTTTTTATCGATTTGATGGCGGTAGGGGTGGGGGTGTGGGGGTGTATGTAAGAAATCATCTAACGGTCTCCCTATTAAAGACCCCTGAAGTCGAGCGACCTCCTCATCTTGAAGACATTTGGTTGACTGTTCAGAGTAGGAAATCCCCTTCATTCATCCTGGGATGTGTATATAGACACCCACATGCACTCAACGACACCTTCGATTACATCTCCGAGGTATTTCGGTCGGTCTGTTTGAGGAGCAAACCTCTCATTATTATAGGCGACTTCAATGATAATCTCCTTCTTCCTAATAATAAAATGGGGAAATTAATTCAATCCCTCCACTTAAATCAGCTTGTGAATAAAGCAACCCGTACCACCGCTAATTCCTCCAGCCTAATTGATCTTATAATTACCAATACACCTAGTTTTATAGTTCACCACGATGTCTTACCTTGTCCTGTAGGAGACCACGAGCTTCTAATAGCTACAGTTAATGTCAGGAAGGAAAAGAGACCGCCAATTGTTAAAACTTTCCGATCTCTTGAGAATTATTCTCAAAATTGTTTCTGCGACACTCTTCTTAATGAATACAACATTTTAAATTCAATACTAACTACAGATTGTGTAAATTATCAAGTTTCTACTTTTACTGATGTTTTTACGAGATGTTTAAATGAATGTGCCCCTCTTACAACCAAAGTCATGACACGCCCTCCTGCCCCGTGGATTGACTCTCAGTTAAAAGAGCAAATGAAAAAGAGAGATGACCTCCTAAGGCAATTTAAATCTGATAGACAAAACTCCGAGATGGAAAGAGCCTATAGAAGAGAAAGAAACCTTACTAAAACAATGTTGTCCGAAAAGAAGAAAAATCATTTCAGGGAAGAATTTTCCAAGTATAAGGGAAATATCAAAGGAACTTGGAATGTTATAAAAAGAATAATTCCTGCAAATAAGGAAATCTTAGAAAATTCTGACCTTCTCAGTGATAATGTGGAAAAGCGAGTGAATGATTTTAATAAGTATTTTGCTGAAATAGGTAAGTCCACATATGAAAAGTCCCAAGATAATAATGACTTGATTATTAATCAACCACATAATTACCAGCCTCAAGCTGAAAGAAGTATTATCAATAATTTTAGACCGCACCCAATCGATTTAGTCACACTTATTCTTATCATAAAGAACCTCAAACCAACAAACTCTTGTGGTTCCGATGGGATACAACTTCGCTTCCTAATTGACTCATTGCCAGTTACAGTATTTTTCATTTTAGTCATTGTAAATACATCCATTGTTACAGGCAGTTATCCTAACCTCTGGAAGCATCCCTATATCATCCCCGTTTTTAAGAGTGGAGATACTAATAATGTTGAAAATTATAGGCCAATCTCTCTTCTCAGCATTCTGTCTAAAATACTTGAGAAGGTAGTTGCCACCCAGTTAATAAATTTCCTTGAATCAAATTGTCTATTATGTGAAGAACAACACGGTTTTCGGCCTAAACTTTCGACCGAGACGGCCCTACTTAAAATTACTGATAAAATTTATAGTAATATTGAAAATAAGAAAATATCACTTTTATTATTGTTAGATTTGTCTAAAGCATTTGACAGTGTACACCATCAAATTCTAATGAGAAAACTTTCCAAAGTTCATGTTGACTCATTTTGGTTCGAAAATTATCTGAAAGATCGAATTCAATCAGTTCGAATGGGCTCGACTCTCTCTTCTTCTTTAGATATCAGTTTTGGCGTTCCTCAGGGTTCAATTTTGGGTCCTCTGCTTTTCTTAATATATGTTAATGATTTACCTCAATTTATAAGAGATTGCCTACTTGTTATGTATGCTGATGACACCCAGATTATGCTTACTGGTGACATTGATAGAATTCCTGAAATCTTAAAAAGGGCTGAAGATATATTAAACTGTGCCAAAAGTTATTTTAACAGTAATGGTCTTTTACTGAACGAAAATAAAACTAAATTCGTTATTTTTGGATCAAATCAATACCTGTCCCGCATTCCTGAGAACATCAGTATAAATTTCAACAATGTTTCACTCTTCCCATCTAATAAGGTTAAAAATCTAGGAGTTATTATGGACAGTACCATGACATTTAATTTTCATATCGATGAACTACATAAAAAAGTGAACGGGACCCTTATTTACTTGAACAGAGTCTATGAAAGATTCGAGCCTGATTGTAGGGTAATTGTAGTACAAACATTGATTTTAAGTATTCTCAACTACTGTCTAAGTGTTTGGGGTTCCACGACTAAGACCCAGATGTTACGAGTGAAAAGGCTCCAGAATTTTGCTGCAAGAGTTGCCATAGGGGGGGTGCATAAACATGATCACGTGACTCCCCTCTTTGAGAGATTGGGTTGGCTAAGGATGGACATGAAGTTCATATATAATATCTGTCTTTTAGTTTTTAAAATAAATCATGGAATATTACCGGAATGGCTCTTCTCATTGCCAACAGTTAATCAAGTGCGTATCAATAACGTCAACACCAGATATCAGAATTCTTTTTACGTGCCCAGAACTTCCACTGATATTGGGGCAAGAGCCTTAAATGTAATAGGCCCGAGACTTTGGAACTCTTTACCCGCAAACTTAAGAAGTTGCCAAACATTACCCTCACTTAAATCTCATCTTTTAAATCACCTACTTAATAAGTGATTTTAGTCTCATTATTATCCTCCCATTGGGTAAACGAAGTGTATGTATGCATATTTTAATGTGTAAATTTTTTGATTTTGTGCTTTGCAAATTTCATTAGTTTTATTTTGACATTTTACATTGTAATTTGTAATTAGATTAATTATCATGTGTAAATTTTGTGATTTTGTGCTTTGCAAATTTCATTAGTTTTATTTTGACATTTTACATTGCAATTTGTAATTAGATTAATTATCATGTAATAGCCATTTTTGATGGAATAAAGTTTTTGACTTTGGACTTTAACTTTTTTTTGACTCTCTCTCTCTCTCTCTCTCTCTCTCTCTCTCTCTCTCTCTCTCTCTCTCTCTCTCTCTCTCTCTCTCTCTCTCTCTCATCT
>JAXCGZ010004962.1:7500-24289 GCA_037179515.1 Halocaridina rubra | reverse complement strand
GTGTAAAATATTGATTATGGGGGATCTTTATCATAGAGAGAGAGACTAGAATGTCTTTACCCACACAGTACAGAGGATTCTTTGGGACAAGTTTTCTAACAAAATTGAGTAAGATAGAGACCATTGTGTGTTGTTCTTGAAGTATATCATTGAGGATGTTCTGCCTGAGAGTGGGAGAATTTAGAAGAAATTGAGGTAGAAGTATTCCATAGGAGACTACAACAAAATTAATTATCATTTTGCAGGTTGACAGGGGGATAATATTTACCATAAAATCTGTCACAGAGATGTACGATATCTTTTGTGAAGAATATGAGAAGATAGTTACGTGTTGCGTACCATCCTCAAAAATAGAAGTTACTAATGCCAAAGAAACATGGTTCAATAATGAGTGTAAGAGAGCCAAGGAGTTGAGAGACAAATGCTAGAATGGGTAAAGGATGATAAAAAGAATAGTTGCCTTGCAGATTTACAAATGAGTGAGAAATGATCACCTAAGTAAAAGATGAGAGGCAGATGGGCTTATGAGAATGATATTGCCAGGAGGGCTAAAGAAAATCTCAAACTTTTCCAAAGCTTTTTCAGAGGGAAAAGAAAGGTGAAAAAACAAGTTTTAAAGTTGAGGAGGGCAGATGGAAGCATTACTGGGACAGATTAAAAGAGCTGTGAAGAATTGAACAAGGAGTTGTTGACAGCATTTATAGTAGAAAATACTCCACCCCTCTCATTGCAGAGATGAGAGATCATGAGCCAGTATTAGAGAATATCGTCTTTTTAACTACAGAGGTCTGCAAAACACTGATGGAGTTAGATGCTCATAAAGCTATTGGGCCTGATGGCATATCCCCTTACTTAGTTAAAAACTGTGCTAAGCCATTGTCAGTAGCACTTTGCATCATATTTGAGAAGTTGCTGGCATCTGAGGAGATTCCAAGATTCTAAGCACAACTCAAAGCAGTAACTATCTTCAAAAATTGAAGGAGAGACTCAGATTTAAACTATAGCCCTGTTTCCTTGACAAACATACTTTTCAAAGTTTTGGAGAGGCTAGAAAGAAAACAAATTTCTTTTCACTTTGACTCCTACAACTTTATGTAAGTGAAACAACATGGTTTCAGAGATAGCAGGTCTTCAGTAACAAACCTTCCAGAATTTTATGATGAGGTAAGTCAAATCCTACAAGAAAAAGAAGGCTAGGCAGATTGCATATTCTTAGATTTTCAGAAGGCAATTGATGCAGTTCCACCTAGAAGACTTATTAAAAAGCTGCAAGTAATGGCCAGCATTGTTGAATAAAAACGTATTCAATAGGAAGGCAACAGAGGGTTAGAGCAATACACTCTGTGTCTGACTGGTGAAAGGTTAACAGTAGGGTTCTAGAGGGATCAGTTTTAGGCCTCTTTTATTCCGTATATATGTAGATGACCTGCCGGAGTGTGCGAATACAGTCTTAAATTTGTTTGTAGGTGATACAAAGATTGTGAAGAAAGTAAATGACGAGAACATTATTAGAGAACTTCAAGAAGACCCATATAGTCTGAAGGAGTGGTCAGACAAGTGGTTAAGGAAATTCAGCACTTCAAAATGTAAGGAAATGTAAATGGGCACTAGTGCAAGAAGGCCTAAGTTTGAGTACTTAGCAGCAGGTACAGAACTTCAAGACACTGAAAACGAAAGAGATCTAGGGGTAAAGGTATTGGCAGATTTGTCTAGAAATGCATATAAATAGTATAGTAAAGAGTGCATGTGCTTTATTAGCAGATGTAAGGGTGGCCTTCATACCGTGTTCAGAAAATCTTTATGTAACTTATGTGAGGTCAAAGCTTGAAAATGCATCACCGTTTTTGGAATCTGCATCTTAAGATGCATGTAAGTAAACTAGAAAAAGCTGGTGACAGAGATACGTATTATCAGATATGATGAAACACTAAGGGAGCCAAACTTACCAATCACTTGAAGATAGAAGGAAGAGCGGGAGATAAGGTGATGGTTTTTAAATGCCTTCATGATTCTGACCGAGTTAACAGGGAGTGATACTTTGATATGGGTGGCTGTATAACTAGAGGTTATATATTAAAGCTTTGTAAGAAAATTTCTTTGAATGCTGTAAGGAAGTACTTTTTTTGTGTAAGAATAGTTGATAACTGGAATTCTTTTAAGTGAGGAAGCAGTAAATGCTAAATGCATTCATAGTTTTAAGGATAAACATGTTAAGTATCATTGAGTATAAAAAGGAAACTGATCAGGAGATGGGGAGTTTCGAGTGTAGGGCTCTTTCCATTTGGCATAATTAGGTAATTACACACATGATTGAGTACACAGTGTCATATGCTCTCGATAACTTGATGTTTAATTGTTCACTATCATACATATTCAACAAAATAATCTTTTCTTTTGAGAATTGAAAAGTCTGCATTTCTGTGAGTACATTTAAAGCTTTTGTGTTTGGAACCATTGATGCAAAAATTGAACTTCTTTGCCATATTTTGACGTAGGAAAAAATTGAAGAAACATTCCCATAGAGAAGAAATGAGGGATAGCAGTGCCAACGGTGCTTAGTTTAATATTGGTTTTAAGAATATTTTTCTCAAAATGGTTAGCTTAGTAGTCCAAAAGTAATAGCAATAAAGACAAAGGTCTGGCATCAACCTTCTGTGAGAAAGTGTTGATGCCTTACTGTGCTTGTGAGTTGCATGTTTTAAGATTTTTGACAAATATTTGTTCTTACTAAACCTAAATAGAGTCAGAGAGAAGAGGTGAGGCAGAGAATGGGTGTTGAAAGAAGACTGTCAGATCATTTAGATCAGAGGGTGTTGAGATGGTTTGGACACATGAAAAAAAGGAATAATGAATGACTTGCAAAGAGAGTGTAGAGGGCAGAAGTAATCGGAGTAGGGCCTAAAGAAAGACCCCCAAACAACACTCACAACCCTACCATCCCCTCACACAACACTCACACCAACACCTCCACCCCATGCAACACTCAAACACACCATACAGTCACATGCAACACTCAGACCACACACACACCCGCTCACCACACCGGGACCCTATACTTAAATCCCATACCCCCACACCTCAACAGCCTATACATACAACTTCCTCTGTCTCCTCTTCCCAACAGCAAACCCTCTTCACAGTAAATGAGCTCACCAATATTATTATTCAAGCCATACAGGCAGCCGTCCGACTCCTCGAAACCAGAGCCTCTCCTCAAGATGCCTACAATCAAGTCGTCGAAGTAGCCCACGCCGTTGTCCCCCATGCCCTCGTCTCCAGAACCCACCACCAGCCTCAACAACCCACCACTCCTACCACCTCCACCTCCTTAAATCATCAAGATGTCTAATCTCGGGATCCTACACTGGAATGCCCAGAGTCTCAGACACTAGGTACAACATCTTGAAGGCATTGCCAAGGCTGACAACATAGATGTCATCATGGTTCAAGAAGCTCTGTGCACAGAGCAAAACACTCCAAAAATCTCAGGATACAAAGGATTCTATCAGCACTGGTCTCCAGGGGAGAACAAAGGCAGTGCCACCTTCTTCAGGAAAAACCTGTTAGCCAAGGAAATAACCCGACCGGTCCACTGCGGCAAAGATGTTCATGTCCTCGCTGTTAACATCAAACTTCAGGTCAGCTGCATAGATCTGTGCAACATTTACAGACCACAGGATGGTGGCTTAGGCCTGACTACCCTCTTCGGGCTAGCCAGTCATTGTGACTTGGTAATACAAGGTGACCTCAACGCGCACCATCCAAGATTCAGGAATGAGCGCCCCTGTGCTGCAGGCAGACACATCATGAGTCTGCTGGATGACCAAGAAGACGTCTCCCTTCTCAAAAATTATGAGCCAACACATGGCAGAGGTGGAATACTGGACCTCACCTGTCTCCAACTCCCTAAAGCAAGACGCCACATAGAGAGTTCATCCCCTGGTCACAAGCAACCACTACGGGATCCATCTCACGCTGCCAATTCCTGAAGTCTTCCAAATCCCTGCTCCTCCCCCTCGATGGAATTTCCAGAAGGCCGATTCCAGGAGCACCTCAGCAATTGGTTTTCAGCCTACACACCATCCGAAGACATCGACCAAGCAGAGGCCGAGCTAGTCAATGCCCTGCAAGCTGCAGCAAACTCCTCCATCCCCCTCTGCAAACCACAACTCACCACTCATTGGGACAGATGGTACTACTGTGACAGAGTTAAAGAACTCAATCACCGGCTCCACATCATCCGGAAAATGCACAGGAAACGTTGCACTGAAGACTCCTACCGCACTCTCCAGGCAGTGAAAGAACATGTCCATGAAGAGACACACAACATTAAAAGGAAAAAATTGCTAGAGTGGTGATTACCTAATTGTGATTACCTAATTGTGTTTACGGGAAAGAGCCCAAAGCTCGTATCTTCCCGTCTCCTCATCGGTTCCATTTTATACTTAGTGATACTTATCATACCTGTCCTTAAAACTATGGATTGAGATAGCATTAACTACCTCCTCGCTTAGCCAATTCCAATTATCAACTACTCTTACACTGAAAAAGTATTTCCTTACATCCTGCAAAGAAGTTTTCTTACGAAGCTTCAAACTATGACCTCTAGTTCTAGAGCCAGCTATATCAAAATATCGATCCCTATCCACTCTATCATAACCATGAAGGAATTTAAAGACTGTCACCATATCCCCCCTCATTCTTCTAGCTTCGAGTGATGGTAAGTCTAATTCCCTCAGCCTCTCATCATAACTGAGATTGCGTATTTCTGGCACCAGTTTCGTGGCATGTCTTTGAACTTTTTCAAGCTTAGCTATGTGCTTTTTTAAGTGCGGATTCCAAAAGGGGGCTGCATATTCGAGTTTTGGCCTCACATAGGTTACATAAATATTTCTGAACATTTCCTTGTCCATGTGCCTGAAGGCTACCCTTACATTTGATAAGAATGCATATGCTGCCCTTACTATGCCATTTATATGTATTTCTGGAGACAAATCTGCCAGTATGTTTACTCCTAGATCTCTCTCATTTTCTGTCTCTTGAAGTTGTACTCCAGCCACCGAGTAGTCAAGCTTGGGCCTTCTTGCACTTGTACCCATTCTCATTACCTTACATTTTAAAGTATTGAATTTCATTAGCCACTTTTCTGACCACTCATGCAGATTATTTAGATCCTCCTGAAGTTCTCTACCATTGTTCTCGTTTTTTACTTTCTTCACAATCTTTGCATCATCTGCAAACATATTCATGAATGAATTTACAGACTCTGGTAGGTCATTTACATATACAAGGAACAAAAGTGGCCCTAAAACTGAACCCTGTGGAACTCCACTACTAACTCTTCTCCATTCATGCACTGAGTGTCTTACTCTAACCCTCTGTTCCCTTCCTTCTAAGTAAGTTTTTATCCATTCCAAAACATTTCCACCTATTCTAGCCATTGAGTGCAGCTTCCTAATAAGTCTCCCATGTGGAACAGTGTCAAACGCTTTCTGGAAGTCTAGGAATATGCAATCTGCCCAGCCCTCTCTTTCCTGTAAGATTTGGCTTACCTCATCATAAAATTCTAATAAGTTTGTTACTGTTGATCTACCTTCTCTGAAGCCATGTTGCCTCACTGACAAAAAGTTGAAGGATTCCAAGTGAAGAGAGATATGTTTCCTTAGTAGTTTCTCCATAACTTTGCAAACTATGCTGGTCAAGGAAACTGGTCTATAGTTCAGAGCCGTATCTCTCCTTCCCTTTTTGAAGATAGGTATCACATTTGCTTGTTTCCAGCATCTTGGAATCTCCCCCGACTCCAGTGACTCCTTAAATATGATACTTAGATGCTCACACCTCTGTGGGCCAGATGTGGAGGAGCATTAACTCCTTTGCTAAAGGTAAACCTCCTAAAATCATCCCCCACAGGGATCCTAGCAGGGCAGCAGAAGAACTCTCCGTCAAATTCGCGGATAGAGCAAGCTCCAACCAGCTCCCCATCACCACCAGAACAACTCTTCAGGACCTCACCACTGCAAGATGGGAAGAAATAGAAGAGGCCATCAACACTGAAGACAAAACAGATTCCCCATTCTCTCTGACTGAGCTACTAAGAGTAAGCAAAAGCTCTAAGAACACAGCCCCAGGTGCTGATAGAATCACATACACAATGATTCAAAATATGGGGCCCCAAGGGGAGCTTGCTCTGCTCTCTCTGATCAATTCGACATACACATGAAGAATCAGACCAGCCTCATGGAACAGAGCAGACATTCAGCCCATCCCAAAACCACAGGACCCTGACAACCCTTGCCCCATCTCCCTCCTAAGCTACCTGAGCAAGACGGCAGAAAAGATGGTACTTAACAGAGTCCGCTGGAAATGCCCACCCTTCCCAGAAAACATGTTTGCCTACCAGCCTGGCTTAGGCACCTCAGAATGCATAGCCTCCATGCTATCATTTATCAACAACTGCCGTGGATACATCGTTTTTCTAGACCTAGAGAAGGCCATTGAACTAGCCAATGTGCCGGCAATATTCTCAGCTCTCGTTTCAAAGCAGATCAAAGGTAACCTTCTCTCATGGAGCAAGGAGAGTCTACAAAACCGTAGTGCATGAGTCAAAGTAGATGGGCACTACTCCACCTACAAAAATCCCGAAAATAGGACCCTCCAAGGTGGAATCCTTAGCCCCTTCCTCTTTAATTGTCTCATGGAAAAACTCGTGGACATCGCACTACCGCATGGAGCCAAACTCTTTAACTATGTGGATGACTTTGCCCTTGTCACAATAGGCAACAGAAGCTCTAACAAGACACAGCGCTGCCTCACCAAGATTCACCAAGCCTCCATCTCCCTCGGACTTAAAATCAATGCCCGCAAAACCAAGGCCCTTTCCATCCACCAGTGGAGACCAGACACTAATCTGGTCATAGGTAATGAGCCCGTGGACTGGGTTACCAAGCACCAATACCTGAGTGTAATCATCGACGGCAGACTAACCTTTGGACCTGAAATTCAACACTTGCGCGACAAGTGCAGCCAGCGACAAGCGGTCCTTCGTCGGATGTTGGGCCTCTACGATGGTGCATCATTTAATGTCCTCAGAAGCTTCTATGTACAAGCCATACGCAGCCTTATAGACTATGCTTGTCCCACACCCTGGCTACTAAAAGACCAACAGTGGGAGAAGATAGAAGTAATTCAAAACAACGCCATACGTACCATGCTAGGAGCCCCCATGTGGACCAAGAGAGAAAACATCCAGATGGAATTGGGACTCATGCCACTCAAACTCAGAGCTCAGCAAAGACTGACCCTCTTTGTGGCCAAAACCACCACTGCCCAACATGAATGCCTCGCTGGCACAAATCTCCATCTAGCCCTCAATCGCCACCCCAGCCACCATCCTAGAACCTAGGCAGCCAAGGTCTGCGCTAGCCTGCAAGCACAGCCAGTCAGGGAGAGCATCCTAGCCAAGATACAGGACACTCCGCTTCATGAATACAGATGCCCACCCCCATGGAATTACCAACCACTCGACATAAAGATTGAGCTCCCTGACAACCCCAAAAGCTTGGTAAACCCGCTTGTCCTTAAAAACATATACAAGGACAAAATTCAGAGCTGGAGCAGGCCAAACTCTCAAGTCTACTACACTGACGGTTCAGTAAATCAAGAAACTGGAGCCTCAGCCGCTGCCTTCACCACTGGAAACCACATCCTATCCTGGAGACTGTCAAACTCCTGCTCATCGCTCCAGACTGAGCTTATTGCCATAGCCAATGCCCTCGACTTCTTCATCCAGCAAGGAGCTGACCATGCCCTAATTCTCTCTGACTCTAAAGGCGCCTTACAGGCCATCAAGAAGCCACTCCATAGAGACAATGTATGTATCATCACCACCATCCTCAACCACTACCACAGGACAACCAGCCTTGGAAAAGCCATCACTCTTGCCTGGATTCCCAGCCACGTCGGCATCAAGGGAAATGAGGAAGCCGATCAAGCCGCCAAACAAGCCACTCTCAGAGCAGAAATCCAAACATCTCTGCCTCCTGGGATTCAACAGATAAAAAATAAAGCCACCAAGTCACTCCTTAACGCCTTAATGACTAAACACAACCTGTGCACAGACATTGGCTCCCCCTCCACCTGGTGGTACAAAGCCACCACTGATCTTCAGCGAATCACCCTGCCTAAGAACCTTTGACGAAGCACGGCGGTCAATGTGTACCGTCTGAGACTCGAGTACAAGTGCACCTGGCGAATAGTGGATGATATCATCAGGGAATGCACCTTTTGCCAGGTAGCCTCACCACATCCACTGCTCCACTACATCCTCGAATGTGATTCCTTTTTAGAAATTCGATGGAAAACTGGTGCCCCTGCAACATCCAGCGAAGATCCAAATGCCCTTCATGTTGCTAGCTCCATAATCAGACTAGCAACAAACAACTACATGAACAGTCTACTAAATCATCATCGGTCAATATCCTCCACCAAGATAACCATGTAATTACTCTCTCTCACCTCCAAAACAGGAATTCATTTAAATTGTTTGATGTAAACTAATAATTCTCAACTGAACACTTATGCTTTCCATTATCTTTACAGTTTTGCACAACCTCACCTGCGGGCCAAAATAGGAAAGTCCGATCACCCTCAAGAGTGAATACCACCAACAATAACAAGATTTCACCCCACCTCCTCACCAAATAGGAAAGCCCATTCGCCCGCAAGAGTGAATACCACCTACAATCAACAAAATCTTACCCCACCTGCGGGCCACAAGGGAAGGTCTGCTCACCCTCAAGGGAAAACATCAACGAATGAAAAAACCTGGCATGAGATGGATGGATGGGGTAAAATGCCAAAGGAGCTGGAAAAAGAGAGTGTAAGAGATAGTAATGAGTGGAAAAATGTTGTATATAGGTGATGCGGGCCAAAGGCATTTCTTGCACATGCTAGCACAGTAAACTGGGTAGAGTAAGTGTGAGTGGATTGCTATGAGATGAAGTTGTGGGGGTAAACCAGTTGCAGCTGTCAGGCTTAACAGCAGAAGATTCTTGCCCAGTGTAATATACTTGCTTTACTATAATGATTATTTGTGGTAGCATTGTAAACAGGTGCATTATGTATTTCCTCCATATTATATTGTTTACAAAGGCTGGTAGTTCGGTGATGTAATGCAACATGAATTGCCTAATTCTTGGATGTATTATATAGTGTATTTAAATATTTGTATTATGTTTCCATTTCAAATTACATGCTTGCTTTAATTTTTTTTATTGTTTACTAGTTATTGTTGAGCGTATGAAAGTTTATTTTTCTTTGAACTATTATGTTTTGTTTTATTGCAGATATACTAGTTTGGTAATGTGTTAAGTATAGCTTGGAAACCGTATCAAGTGTTTCAGTCTCATTACAATTTACGTAACGCATTTAAAATAAAAATAATGGCCAAACTACTCAAGCAGTTTGCTTGGAAACTGACCGCAACTCACTTACAGATATCAAGGAATGGAAGCATTGCTACCGCTTATTTACAAACTTCATAGAGGAGATTGGTGAAGCTGCACCCAATAAATTAAGAGCTTTGGTGAATTGTGTAAGTCCTACTGTATATGAATTTATTGAAGACTGAACTGCGTATGACAGTGCTGTTTCTAAACTAGACAGTGTTTATGCTAAATTACCAAATGAAATCTTAGCTAGGCATCTCTTGGCAACACGACGACAGCAGCCAAGTGAATCCCTTTATGAATTTTTAAGGGAATTACACAAGCTTAGCAAAAACTGTAACTGTAGATATGTCACTGTTGAGCAGTATAGAAAAGAATTGGTTAGTGATACATTTATTAATGGTATTACCTCAGCATTCGTTTGACAGCGATTATTAGAGTATAAAGCTTTGGATTTGAAGACTGCATAAAATCAAGCCTATTCATTAGATCTAGCCCAGTGTAATGCCGTTGCATATGCACCTCCATCTCCAGTTGCTCATGCTGCTGCTTTAGTTCCAGAACACAAGGAACAGTTTGTTGGGGAGCAGCAGCAGCAGTTAGTGGAAGAGAGCTTTGAAAAAATACCTCTTGGGGATTCAACTGCTACTAATGCATATTCATCTAAGAAAAATTTTACTTTTGTGATAATTCATTTCACAATAGAATAAGTTGCCCTGCACGAGCTGTTTCATGTAATACATGTGGTAAGAAAGGTCATTTTGCAAAAGTCTGTAGATCAAAACCTTCAGAGAGCACTACTGCTGCATCATATAACCCTGCTCTTCTTAGAATTGCTGCTTCATTTCCTCGTAATCCTTCACAGTCAGCCACAGGAATCACTGTAAATGGACACTCAGTGAATACGTTGATAGCCTCGTGCAGTTCAGACAGTTTTATAAGTGAAATAGTTGCACAAAAGTTACATCTGGCACTATGTCCTGTGAATAGGAAGATATCAATTGCATCAATATCTCTAAATACAGGTTCTCCTGCATTTGTCATAGTAGATTTGATGCATAATGGTCAAAGTTATCCATCAAGTCATTTAGGAGTTTTAATTGATCTATGTTGTGACATTATTTTGGGCCATGACTTCCAGAAACAACACAAGAGTGAAACCTATCAGTATGGAGGAAATAAACCTGATTTGGAGATAATGGTGCGAATTCACTGTGTGCATTAGCAACCACAGATATTGATAGACCATCACTGTTCTCAAATCTGCCTGCAGGATGTAAACCTATAGCTGTCAAATCGAGACACTATAGTAAGGATGACCAGTTGTTTATATAGGACCATATATCACATTTACTCTCTGAAGGTATAATTGAGCCAAGCTTATCTCCATGGTGAGCTCAGGTGGTTGTAGTGAAAGACCCGCTTGACAGGCGTAGCAAGAGTCTTTGTATTGCTTACTCTCAGACCATTAACCAGTATACAGGTTTAGATTCATATCCACTACCGAGGATTGAGGACATGGCATATGATCTTGCAAAGTACAAAGTGTTTTCTACCTTTGATTTAAAGAGTGCATACCACTAAATCAGAATCAAAGAATGTGAGAAAGTGTATACTGCTTTAGAAAGTGCAGGAAAACTATATTTGTTTTGTAGGATCCCATTTGGGGTCACTAATGGAGTAGCTGCATTTCAGCACACAATGAATAAATTAGTTGAAGATGAAAATCTCAAGGATACCCTTCCATATCTAGATAATATTACTGTTGCTGGATCAACTCAGGCTGAGCGTAATGAATATGTTCAGAAGTTTTTAGAGGTTGTTTGAAGCCGAAATTTAACTCAATGAATCCAAATCAGTCATGTCTATGCCTACAATCAATGTGTTAGGGTATTGTATAGGCAATAATTCTTTAAAGCCTGATCCTGATAGATTTCATCCACTTCAAGAACTGCCACCACCCACAAATGTGGGGTCCTTGCGAAGAGCTCATACTATGCAAAATATATCCTCAATTTCTCTGACAAAATTCAATCTTTGGTAAATACAAAGACTTTCCCATTAAGTTAAACCGCATTAACAGCATTTAATCTTTTGAAGAAGCAATTTATGGATGCTGCTTCATGGTCTGCGGATGATTACCTTCAGAAGTCGGCATTTCATCAGTCCTTAATTAAGGTTGTCGCCATGTAGCATTTATGTCTAGAACTCTCCAAGGAATTGAACTGCATTACCCATTAGTGGAAAAGGAGGCTACAGCCATTACTGAAGCTGTGCGCAAATGGAACCATTTCTTAGCTAGACAGCATTTTACTCTGGTTACTGATCAACACTTTATAGCTTTTATGCTAGATAGTAAGAAGCAAACTAAAGTAAATAATAACAATAATCTAGAGTGAAGGCTGGAACTAGCATCGTTCAGTTACACCATACAGTATCGTCCTGGTAATCAGAATGTGGCCTCTTGATACCTTTACCAGAGCATATTGTTCTGTTTCATCTATGTCTAATCTCAATGATATTTTTGAAAGTCTTTGCTATCCTGGAATTGCTCGGCTTTTTACATTTTGTGCTATCTAAAAACCTTCCTTTCTCAACGGAGGATGTAAAGAATGCATGTGCTTCATATAAAGTCTGTGCACAACTAAAACCACAAACCCATCATTCAGCAAAAGGGACTCTCATTAAAGCTACTCAACCAATGGAACACCTCAGTATTGATTTTAAGGGACCTATGCCATCTACAACTAGTAATAAATACATGCTTACAATTGTTGATGAATACTCATGTTTTCCTTTTGTATTGCCATGTCCAAATGTGTATACAAGAACTGTGATTAAATGTCTTGAAGCAGTTTTTAACCTGTGTGGAATGCCCAGTTTCATTCATTCAGATCAAGGCACATCTTTCATTTCCCAAGAACTAAAGTTGTACCATACTCAGAAAGGGGTTGCAACAAGTAGGACAACTCCTTATTATCCAATTGGAAATGGCCAGGTAGAACAACATAATTGTATTATCTGAAAAGCCATATATTTAACACTTGAATCTCATGGATTGGGAAAACAATAATAGAAGATGGAGCTTCCTGGTGTATTGTATTATGTAAGGTATTCTTATGTACTGCAACTAATGAGACCCCACATGAACGTTTCTTTGGATTCCAACAATGATCTAGTCTTGGAAGTTCATTATCATCATGGCTATTGACCCCAGGACCAGTATTACTATAAAGACACCTTAGGCCGATCTAGCAAGCATGAACCATAAGCGGAGCAGGTTGAACTTATTGATGTGAATCCAATATATGCTGACATTAGATATCCTGATGGACGTGAATCAACAGTATCTATCCGTGACTTGGCCCGGAGTTCGGAAAGCCCACTGAATCACGTGCATCCAGAAGTGCAGGATGTGAAAAGATCTCCAGAATAACCTAAAATGAAAAGTATTGAATCTTATGATAACCATGGCTTATACCCTACTGCACACACTGAGTTAAGAAGGTCGACCCGTGTGTCGAGGACCCCCAACTGATATGGATGGGATTAAGTTCGAATCTGGATACCTTCTTTTTAAATAATTTCTGTATTTTACTTTAACAATATTGAATACTGTTTAGTTAGTTTATCATTGCTTACATTTTCTAGGAGGGAAGACTGTAATATACTTGCTTTACTATAATAAATATTTATGGTAGCAATGTGATCAGGTGCATTGTGTATTGCTTTTATTTTATATTGTTGACAAAGGCTGGTAGCCCGGTGATGCAATTCAAAGTGAATTGCTTAATTCTTGGATATTTTATATAGTGTATGTAAATATTTGTATTATATTTCCGTTTCAAATTACATGCCTGCTTTTATTTTATTTATTGTTTACTAGTTATTGTCGAGCATATGAAAGGGTTCTTTTACTTTAAATTATTATGCTTTGTTTTATTGCAGTTATACTAGTTTGGTAATGTGCTAAGGAAAGCTTGGAAATCGTACCAAGTGTTTCAGTCTCATTACACCCATTTAGCCCGTGGATGACCCAAGCAGGGTGATGGTTGGGAAATTTGGCAACCCTTTATCCCCAGGGAGCTAAAAGGAGTAATCGAGGTATGTTTACTTTTGATGAATGTGTGAGGTTTGACTTGGCTACTCCCTTGCAAGGAGGTTGCGGCCCTTGTATATGTAAAGACAAATATTATGTTAGTATGTGTATTGCTCGGTAAATAGTTTATTGAAAAGAATATTTGGATCTGTAATCTAGAGTGGCTAAAGTAAATTTGTGTAGAATGAGTGTTCTGAAAGCTATTCAGTATTGGGTATCACTACCGCAGTAGGGGTAAGGGAGAGATTCCTCGAGATGGTATAGCCCTTTGGGGGTTAAAAAAGCTTTAAAGAACTTTCGGAAATGCTAAAAACTTTTGATGAGAAAATGCAAAATATGGAATGAGAGAAACAGAAAAGGTAGAAAGTAAAGAGAGGGAAAATATTAAGCTAAGAGAAAATAAAGAAAATGTGGAAAGGAGAAATAAATTACAAGAAGAGGAGATAAAAGAACTGGAAAAAAGAATTAAAAATCTTGAATGAGAAAAAAAAAGACATGGAAATTAAAAATACCAAACAAGAGAATTGTAGCAAATAGCTGGGTGTTAATTAAATGAAATTTAATTACATTTCTATCTTCTGAGAGAGATGGAGCAGCAGCTTGAAATTTCCAAATAAAGATAAACATTGAACAGCTTAGAAGGTATTTTCAAGAGCTGATTATAGACTATGCGAGTATTACAAAAACATTTGTGGCTGCAGTAAGAAGAAATGTAGTAGTAGAGGAGATAGTGGAAAAGGGCACTGGGAAAGTGGATACAGTTGGTTACTGGAAAACAGTAACAGAAAAAAATAAAGTTATGATTGGCAGAGCAAGCCCTTTGATTGCTTTTTGAAGCCATTAAGTATCATCCAGTTTTACATACTCACTAATGCCCTACTTTAAGCACACGGATAGTCTTAAAATTTGAGTGTGGATGCAATTTCATAATTTAAGAAGAAGGCCTGTGCCTGTTTATTTCTCCTTATGTAATGTGAGAGCTGTAAAACAAAACCTTATCCACATTGATTCCTGAGCTTATAAACAATGAATGAGAAAGTGTTTTTGATAGATGTGCAAGCTCTCATGTCATTTTAAGGTTACCAAGAGGCTGTGAAGGTGGTGGCACTGGAAAACATACAAACAGTTGACTATAAAGGAACAGTAATCGAAAAAATGAAAGATGTTGTGATGGAAAGGGCAAATCCACTGATTTAACAGGCACTTGATAAAGAGAGAAGACAGTGGTAATCTCAGGCATAAGCGAATCTCAGGAGCCAACATGGCAGGGGAGACTTGAAGAAAATAAAGCTAGGGTTGTAGACCTGATAAGAAAGCTTGGAGTAGTTTGTGTCCCTGAGGATATTGTAAGCATTTACCAACTACGTAAATATTCGAGGGAGGGAAAGCAGAGACCAACAAAAGTAACTTTTGAGAGAGGGGACACATGTAGAGAAATATTAATGAGGAAAAAGTCTAAAAGACCTTCAAGAATAAAAAAGAAGTGTTCATTAGACAATACAGAACACAGGAAGTGATGGAAAAGATAAAAAACTTGTTTCAAGAGGCAAGAAGGTTAAATGAGGAAAGAATGAAGAGATGAAAAAGTTTAATTTCAGTGTTCTTCCAGACAAAGGGGAGATAAAGAAGATAATGACAGAAGATCAGGGGATCAGGCTTCGTTAAGATTGTTATACACAAATGCTGATGGATTAGCTGGTAAGGCAGTAGAATTAAAAGATAGGATTCACAACAGTAAGGCAGATATAGTAGCAGTTACAGAGACTAAGTTGAGTGAGGACATAAACAGTGTCACAGTTTTTCCTAAGGGCTTCAGAATATTAATGGTTGAAAGATCTGAGAGGACTGGTGGAGGGATAGCACTGCTCATAAGTGAAATGATGCAGGTTGAAGAAATAAACTTTGCCGTAGAAAGTGAGTTCAAGGAATTTCTTGTTGCTCGCATAAATACTAGGTCAGAGAGCATTATAATAACTGTTATATATAACCCACCAAGGAATCAACATAAGCTAGAAGTTTATGAGGAAAGTCATATAGGTACTATTGAAGTCATAAACTCAGTTGTTAATATGGCATGGGAGAGATAATGTAGGATTTTGATTATGGGAGATTTTAATCATAAAGAGATAGATTGGATAAATCTTGACCCACACAGTGGTGAGGACTCATTTGGGGCAAGATTTCTAGATTGCGTACAAGGGAATTTCCTACACCAACATGTAATGGAACCAACGAGGGCCAGGGGTGGGGATGAGCCATCACTACTTGATCTAGTATTCACAGATAACGTGTCGGATATTGAAAAAATTGAGTATGAACCACCAGTTGGAAAGAGTGACCACTGTGTGTTGTTGATGGAGTATATCATTGATGATGTTCTGCCTGAGAGTAGAGGCAATGAGGACATGAGGAGGAACTATCCAAAAGGAGATTACATTAAAATGAATGGACTTTTTGCAGTTATTGACTGGAAAACCTTATTTTCCAACAATCGGTACAAGAAATAAGTATGACATCTTTTGTGAGAAATATGGGAAGATAGTAGATTGCTGCATACCTGTCACCAAAGTAGGTGTAATTCATGCCAGAGAAAAATGTTCGATAAGGAGTGTAAAGGAGCTAAGGAGTGGAGAGACAAATGCTGGAAAAGGTATAGGAGGAGAAAAAACATAAATGCCTGGCAAACATACAAAAGAGCAAGAAATGATTACCTAGGTAAAAGAAGAGAGGCAGAGAGACACTATGAAAGGGACATCACCATGAAGGCTAAAGAAAATCCTAAACTTTTTCACAGCTTTCTCAGAGGAAACCTGAAGGTAAAAGAACAGGTTTTAAGGCTTAAGAGAGTGGATGGAAGCATCACTGAGATGGATAAAGAGATCTGCAAAGAATTGAACAAGGTGTTTCAGTCAGTATTTACAGTAGAAAATACCCCACCCACTCAGATTGCAGAGATAGAATCTCATGGACCAGTATTAGAGAACATCAACTTTTCACCCACAGAGGTATGTAAAGAGCTGATGGAGTTAGATGTCCATAAAGCTACAGGCCCTGATGATATATCCCCTCATGTACTAAAAGGCACAAGTTCATTATCAGTCGCAATAAGTATCATATTTAAAGTCACTGGAGTCAGGGAAGATTCCAAGATGCTGGAAACAAGCGAACTTGATACCTATTTTCAAAAAGGGAAGGAGGGATACGGCTCTAAACTATAGACCAGTTTCCTTGATCAGCATAGTTT
>JAXCGZ010004961.1:12500-24318 GCA_037179515.1 Halocaridina rubra | reverse complement strand
TGATAAACACAAACCAAGATAGTGAGATTCAGTAAATGTTAAAATGTCAAGATTTACCAAGAAACTAATGACAAATCAAATAACCCAATTCCGTAAAAATACTGAAAACGTTTCATCATGATGAAGGGTTTAAAGTGAAAGCTTTCCATAACCACATAGGGTGGAAATAAGGCCGGCCTCTCTCTCTCTCTCTCTCTCTCTCTATCTATCTATCTATCTATCTCCTAAATAGTTCCTGAACTTACACTGATGAACCACAATCTCTCTCTCTCTCCTAAATAGTTCTGAATTTACACTGATGAACCACAATCTCTCTCTCTCTCTCAATAGTTCCTGAAATTGCAGTTTGATGAGCGATCTCTCTCTCTCTCTCTTATAAATTTATTCCATTTATAACTTATTGCAAAGGAACATTACACATTCAACTTTGAAAGGAAGGCCTTGCTGAGGTTAACCTTCACCCATACGAGTGGAAAAGTTACTAGCTTACGAGCAATGGACATATTTTGCAAAGGAGGAGGATCTTGCTGAGGGTATCTTTCGTTTATAAGGGTAAAAGAAATTTTTTTTTCTCTCTCTCTCTCTCTCTAAAGATATATCTTCCCTTCATAAATTCTGATTATGTGAAATGTTGAGGACCGTATATATTATATATTATATATATATATATATATATATATATATATATATATATATATATATATATATATATATATATATATATATATATATATATATATATATATATATATATATATATATATATATATAAAGAAATTTTTATATTTTATTTTAACACCTATACACGGGATATTAACAATAATAATAATAATAATAATAATGAAATTCTTCCAATACATTCTCAGACGTCAAAGTACTGCCTTGAAAAACTCGCAATGAGCACCACAACGGGATGTGTTGCAAGAGAAGACTCGAAATTCTAAAAATTCTGATACTAGAAAACTATGTGAATATAAATGCTCACCTATTTGTAGTGATATATAATTCCAGAGTTAGTCACACAATGTATTTGTGAGTGGAAGAGCGCTTCTACGAACCGCCTATCCGAACACATGCGCACAGGCGACTGACGAGAAGCCAGACCGCGTCGACTGAGCAGCGGCGGCAACCCGCCACCCGAACGATAAATTTCACAAAACCTCGCCCCACTTCCCTTTATGTTTCGCACGATAGTTGTTTACTAGATTTTGCTCTAACCCCCCAAAGAATGAGCGAGGGAGAGATAACCCATGAGATTTAAGACTTTGAGTTATCAGTATTTATGACCCGTCAATATTCCATGATCTTTTTGGTCTTTAATATTCGCCTTTAGAAGTAAATCTAAAGATCTGGGATTGGGATTTGAGTGAAGGTTGATTTTCACACTAGGAAAGACCGGCCATGCTACTGATCAGAGCTGAAATTCCCCACTGTCTTTTGTAATACCGGGTGTTACAAAAAAAAAAAATGACTAAAACAATGTTTTATTCATTGGAGGTGTCGGCAATAACCTCCCACCTCAATTACTTGCTAAATCTGTATTTTCATTACTTTTTATTATTACCATTTACTTATAGATATTAACATCTGTCGTTCATATCCTCGTTGTTTCAATATTTTCCTCAACAGCTCTTCCCTGCAGCCACCATGTGAGACCATGAGCCTTGTTGCTCATAGAGGCGAAAATTGCATATCTTAACGCTGCAACATCGTGTCAGTAAGGGACACTTTCTTGCCCCGAATTTCACAAGAAAAGTTCTTTCCTTGAATGGAAAAAATAAAAGATAAATAATATAAAATCCGCTAAAATTACGTCAAAGTTTTGATCATATTCGCTCTATTCCAAGAAATCTTACGGAAATTCTATAAAAAATGCAGAATCATCAAAAGTTTGCCTGTGGTCGTGAGAATAAAATATAAAACAAATAATCACATGCTTTTATATATATATAATATATATATATATATATATATATATATATATATAAATATATAATATATAATATATAATATATATAATATATATATTAATATATATATATATATATATATATATATGTGTGTGTGTGTGTGTGTGTGTGTGTGTGTGTGTGTTGAAAAGGTGGCCTCCAACTTAACATAAATTGGATTTACGACGAATAATGCGTAACCTATCAAATTAATTTAAAATATCATATTTCCTATTCTACAAGAAAATGTCACCAACCAGTCCTTAGCAGGGAATCGCAACTGGTTAGATGGCGGACATGAACAATGAAAGTAAAAGAAAAAAAATAAAGTTCTGAAAGAGAAATTCGTTAATTAGAATTTCTATGGTTCCATAGAACGAGAAACGAGAGTTTGAGAGTTTTGTAGGTTAAAGGAAAGTTTCTCAGGAAAAGGGTAATCGAGACACAATTATAACAAGGGTTGGACACCTGGAAAGGAAGGTTTTTGATACTAGCCAAAGAGCGCTTTGCTTATGATGCTCCATCAATGAAAATAACTTAACTCTCATGAGAGCTCACTACCAATGTTATTTTAATTATAGAAGAATAACCATTGTACAAAAATGGAAACAAATGTTTGTTTGTTTGAATGAAAGAGCCGATCAAGCTTCGTGTCCTGTACATATCAGAAGAGATAGACTCTCGTGGGCGTTCATGAGCTTAAACTTAAGTGGATTGGACACCTGGAAAGGAAGGATAACAAAACTAGCCAAATATCTTATGTCGCTCCACGATTAGAGGAACAAAAGTACATTACCAGAAAAGGACCCAACGACACAGATTAGAGGTTTTAGCAATAAGCTGTTTCTTTTTTCTGAGTCATATGAATATTCTCTGCCTCTACCAGGAAACTTTTATCACCGATTCCCTGCCAGAATGTATAAAACTATAATGCAAAGCTACGATAACCTATGGGGAGTTTGTTTATTATATGGAAAGAGGTATAGCATAATTAGTGTAATTACAGTAACGCTAGGGAAGCAACAATAGTACAGATGATAAAATTATCTAGAGTATTTTTGTATATATCTGGGTAGTATAAGAAACATCCAGCGATGTTCTGCATGATTCATGCTGGCGAGAGAGAGAGAGAGAGAGAGAGAGAGAAGAGAGAGAGAGAGGAGAGAGAGAGAGAGAGAGAGAGAGAGAGAGAGAGAGAGACTGACTTGCTTGATATCAAGGACAGGACAGGTGAGAGACCACGTGTTCAAGGCTTTATTCAAACCAAATATTTTTGCACCTCTATTCAAATCCCTAGCTGCTAAAAATACTCTTCCCTCAATGACCCACACATCTAATGATGCATACTGACTAAATCTGCTGAGCTTACAGAGGCTACCACACGATGGACGTAATCAATTTATCCTCATCCCCAAGTGGCTTCGGAGTAGCCTCTGTGGCAAAATGGCAGCGTCCGCGACGCTGAGGCGGCAGGTCGAGGGTTCGCGCCCCGTCACGGACTGAGGTTAGTAAGGGCATACACTCAAGGAAACGATTACATCTGCCAAAACAAGTCCTTCGCAGGAAGGCAACCGTCCTAGCCCTTAGTTGAAAAGGGAGTTCGTGACGTAAAACCGAAACCAAACCCCAAGTGGCTTCGGAGTAAGCAGCCAATCACCCAAACCATGGCTTCGAACGCAGGACTGCCTAGATTTGAGTCATGTGTGAAGTTACTAAAATGTAAATACCATGTGATGATAATTCCAGACTTTAGGGATCGAACACAGGACTTTCTAGGTTGAAATTATATGATATATCCACTGAGCTAAATACAGAGTATCCATTGGGCTACGCAATCTAATTAATTAATATATCCTGTGATAAAAATTCCAAACTTAGGAATCGAACGCAGAACTTCCTGGGTTGGAATTAAGGGTTATATTCTTTTATATGCATTATGCACTCAGGATAACGATTACATCTGCCAAAACAAGTCCTTCGCAAGAAGGCAACCATCCTAGCCCTTAGTAGAAAAGGGAGTTCGTGACGTAAAACCGAAACCATTAATTTCTATACATTGGTTAATAAAAATCTATATTTTATGTATTATGTGATAAAATTCCAGATTTAGGAATTAAACTCATCACCACCTGGGTTGGAATTAAGTATTATTACATCCACTGAGGCTAGCATGTCAACGAAATTCAAATACCGTGTGATGTAAATTCCAGACTCAGAAATCGAAAGCAGGACTTCCTAGGTTGGACGCAGGAGCCATTTTCACTTAGTTGCGATAATTAATGAATTTTAATTATCTTGTGATGAAAAATCCTATTTCCTTGGAATACCCTTTCACCAGAACCTCATCAAGAAGACGCAACTGGGCCCCGAGGTTCCAGGACCTTCAAAACCCGTTTTCCGGGCCAACCCCGGCATTGCCAAAAAACTTTTGAATTATGGAAAACTAAAATAGGTTTTTATCCATCATTTAAAGCATATCAGGAACTGAAAAATTTCGTTTTTTTTTAAGGAAATTAACACAGGATTAAAACAGCTAAGAGATGTTTTATGAAAATATCAAAGTCTTGTAAATACAAGTAGAAAACTTGTTATTAATAGCGTGTTTATTATATAACTCGCTAGCAACTGCTTGGCAAAGCAGGCAAGCAGGCTATTGCGTAATAGGAAAACTAGCATCCTGGTAAAAAAAATATTTGTATGTTGTGTATATACGTTCAATAATAATAATAACAAAAAGAACAACAACATCAACAACAACAACAATAATAATAATAATAATAATAATAATAATATTATTATTATTATTATTATTATTATTATTATTATTATTATTATTACTAATATATTATATATATATATATATATATATATATATATATATATAATATATATATATATATATATATATATATATATTATATATATATATATATATATATATATATATATTTACAATTGCGCTCCATTCTACACATTTTAAGAATATTCTATGGGCATATATGGGAATTTTGTGGAGATAACCATGGCTGTTTCAAAATCCAACCACAGAGGGAGCAAGCCAGTTCAACTCTGAGTCAATCCCGAGCCCGGATAGTGAATTTAAAAAAGACTGGCGTGTCATACCAAGCGCTCCTCACTGACACCTCAACGTGGAGAGAGAGAGAGAGAGAGAGAGAGAGAGAGAGAGAGAGAGAGAGAGAGAGGAGAGAGCGTCTGCCGTAGCGAATTCACAAGCCAAATACCTACAACAACAGTAATGGGAGGCTAATTGTGGAACAAACATCATCAAAGAACAAAGGCACCAAATATAGTAATATAACGCGAAATATATGAAAATATTCATGAATTGTTACAAGCAAATACCCCTCTATTTGTTACAATTAGTCCCTGATCAAATGGGGGTGGACACAGATATGTTGGTCCTAGAAGGGGATTTATACTGGATAACCTCCCAAATGCTCCACGGCGTGCTCGAACCCACGTTAGTCGCTTCCGATTTGCGAGTTCTACCACTAAGCTATCGCGGCATCATGAATTTAATGTTCAAAGCGTTTCCCAAATATGTGCTGAAATGAAGTCACTTAACCTAATCAAATATAACTGTGATATATAAACAAAGAAAAATTATAAACAACGATCAAAAGTAATACTTCCGTAGCAAATAATAAACAAACAAATACAATAAACAAGCAAATGTATATAAAAATGGATGAATGAATAAATAAACATATATAATGACATATATATGAGTAAACAAAAAATAACTAAATAAATAAAAAAAAATATATTAGCTAACGGTATTCGCTAAATTCATGAATTTTTCTTACTACTACGCAAACTTACTTCCTATTAGAAAAAGAAGGGGGAGATTCCCGTAGTAGATGACAGAAGCTGAAGGCTATATGGAAATCAGAAGAGAGAGAGAGAGAGAGAGAGAGAGAGAGAGAGAGAGAGAGAGAGAGAGAGAGAGAGAGAGAGAGAGAGAGAGAGAGAGAAAATAAAAAAAATGGCTCACTATCTAAATATTAAAGGCTCCAGTTGAAGCCCTGTAAAACGCTAGCGATATCTCGCAGGGATTTCCCCCTTTCAGAAACTCATTATCAACTAGCTCGATCATCTCCGAAGAATTTACTAATGGGATAAACAAAGTGTCACTATGACGCAACACCATTTTATTAATATTTCTGGAGCTTAAATTAAATCTTTAAAATATTATTACATAATCAGGGAGTTACAAATGCTTCTTCTTCTTTTTCTTCTTCTTTTTCCATCTTCTTCTTTTTTCCTCCTCCTCCTCCTCCTCCTCCTCTTTCTTCTTCTTTTTCCTTCTTCTTCTTCTTTTTCCTCCTCCTCCTCCTTTCTTCTTTTTCTTCTTCTTCTTCTTTTTCCTCCTCCTCCTCCTCTTCCTCTTCTTCTTCTTCTTCTTCTTCTTCTTATTATTATTATTATTATTATTATTATTATTATTATTATTATTACTATTTTCCCTCTTCTAGATCAGCATCTTTTTTTCCAATTTACAAAGACTCACTGTTCCTCGGGTAATCTCTGAGAGGATAATCCATGGACTTGGCTGAAAGATTAAAAACATCAAGAAAGTCTGCATTCGAATGCAATGTGTTTGATGTATCTGGAGCAATCCCTGATTGTGCAACAGTTTCCCAGATTTCATTTGATCTTTTATTAAGTCTTGGAGATCAAATGGAAAATCTAAGAAAATATTACATAAGCTGTGATTACTGCAGAAAAAAAAATCAAAACTTTTTAACTAAACTGATGTTGGAGAGAATGACCGATAATCCCTGGGTAGTTCACTGGGGGGGGGGGTTTGAAAGCCGCGGTGGCTCAGCGGTTGAGTGCGCGAGTCGGAGAGTGACTAAACCGGGTTATATCCCACCCCGGGGCGTTAGGAAGAGCATCCAGCCTTAGTCTCTCTCAGCTCCAACATATTTGTGTCCACCAGCAATGGGCAGTAACTCGGGTAGGAAGACTTCAGCTAGGAAAGGTGGGTCGTAAGGCGCTCCTTCGCCAGAGTCGCTATTAAGTAAATTCACAAGCTCAGGCTTAGACAAAGATAGTTGTTTGCATTGCTATGACAGAAACAAACTCTTTTACCAAATCGATATTAATTATGAATGTGCAAAATACAAGGAACTAAACAATAATAATAATAATAATAATAATAATAATAATAATAATAATAATAATAATACCAGAAATAATAATAATAATAATAATAATAATAATAATAATAAATGCATGAAATATAAATTCAAGATCAAGGAAACATTGACAAAAGTAAATAAATGAATAAATAAATATTTAAATAAATAAACGAATGATGAAGCAGAGGTTATATCTTGTGCTGCAGTGAGCATAACTGACCGTCCAATTGTGCAAGTATAAGTACTAGTGTTATCTGGTTCGCATATCTTAAAAAACATAACAGAACATAAGAATGACCCCTAATTGGGGAAAACATTTATCTCTCTCTCTCTCTCTCTCTCTCTCTCTCTCTCTCTCTCTCTCTCTCTCTCTCTCTCTCTCTCTCTCTCTGTGTGTGTGTGTGTGTGTGTGTGTGTGTGTGTGTGTGTGTGTGAGGTAATGCCTTGCTTTCACCCAGGAAGTCTCTAGTTCGATTCCAAAAGGCTGTCCGTACAATATCTTTTCACCAGAAT
Organism: Halocaridina rubra; assembly: GCA_037179515.1. Classification (NCBI taxonomy): domain Eukaryota; kingdom Metazoa; phylum Arthropoda; class Malacostraca; order Decapoda; family Atyidae; genus Halocaridina; species Halocaridina rubra. The sequence goes on along the minus strand of JAXCGZ010004961.1, from coordinate 16,691 downwards.
CCCCATTATATTCTCACGGTTAAATGAGGAACAATATTCTCGAATGACACATACATGCATATATACATACATACATATATATATATATATATATATATATATATATATATATATATATATATATATATACATACATACACAATAGCTGCAATTCCCCTTATTGGGGTGGCTGAGTCAAAGCACACACCTATCTCCAACATACTCACTTATCCCATCCCTCACATCATAGCATCTTGTAGTGAAGGATTCTCATAATCCACAACACTCCTCACACACAAGCTTTACTTGGTCACATGCAGTGTAAGAGGGTCACAGATTTTCTGTCGAGAGGTTCGACAGCAGAAATAGGACCTCAATGAGAGTATTAATGAGGAAACACAGTCTCATCATACCGTGTCCATTCTCACCTCTCCTCTCTGTTCCTTTGCGGCAAGAAGCAAAAATCCAGTAGATTAGGATAACAGCGTCACTCCAACTTCCCTAGCCCTTTCATTCGCCTACAACGACTTTAATAAAATATACAATAGTGCCAAATATACCTAAGGCCCTGAAAAAGCAGTGCTCAATTCTTTTAATTTATATGAAATCCTCAAAATTAAAGGCAAACCAAACGAACACTCTTCAACTGTAATATAATTCAACACATGTTTTCATCATTACCACAAATGCGGCACAGAAAATTCATTCTTAATCAGTGATGACAACTGAGATTATATGACAGGAGGAGAGGAGGGCTCGAAGGATGGGAGGAGCTTAGAAGGGTGAAGGGGGGGGGAGGCTTGCAGGACATCGAAGAGTTTAGGGTACATGATCGTAAAGAGTGAGGCTTAGAGGGGGGCTTAGGATGTGGGAGAGAGTTCATAAGAGGTAAGGGGAGTGGGAGGGGCGAAGGAGGTGGGGCTTATATCGGCAGGGGAGGGGCTTAGAAGAATGGAGAGCTACACTCGCATACTAGATCCAGTATAATCCATAATCTCCTAACATGGATAAAAAATTATTGCTATGATAATTCAATGATGCTGAGGAAACCATAAAAAAAAAACACTCTCTGATATATCAATTTGTCACATTCTCTGATCGATACTGTTTGTCTTCCGGTAGTTAAATATTGAACAGCCTGTCGAAGATGGCACTTGTTAGCAAGTATAATACAGTGACCCTAAATACACTCCCGTGAAATAGATGGATGCCTAGATCCATATTCATGATATACCAATGATATGAATCAGTGATTCCCAACCGGGGTTCCGCGGACCATCACCAGGGGTTCCGCGAGAAACCGTAAAATAATGATGTGCTATTACAATATGATAGTGGTTTTAATTCATAATTCTTTATTAGTGTGAACTCTCATGTGATGTAATTGTAGATTTCATATGAATTATATTGCTCAAGAACTTTTCTTAAAAAAAATAAAAAAAAATAAAAAAAAAATATATATATATATATATATATATATATATATATATATATATATATATATATATATATATATATATATACTATATATAGGAGTTCCTTGGAATATGGAAAATTATTACAAGGGTTCCTCCAAAGGGTAAAGGTTGGGAATCAATGATCTAAATGATCGATTTCATGGACTCTGAAATTGATTTTAATAAGAGATACATTAATTATTAGAGGAGTTACTTTGATCGACGTGAAGTCATCTAATCAATGTGGCTCTCGACCCAATCCTAAGAAATAGATTGTTTTCTGGATCCGGTTTTACGTCACGGTCTCCCTTTTCTACCAAGGGCTAAGACGGTTGCCTTCTTGCGAAGGACTTGTTTTGGCAGGTGTAAATGTTACCCTGAGTGCATGTCCTTGCTAACCTCAGACCGTGATGGGGCGCGAACCCTCGACATGACGCCTCAAAGTCGGGGACGCTACCACTTGAGCCACGGTGACTACAGATTGTATTCTGGATACATATTCATAAAATTTCATCAAGCTACATTATCGATCTCAGTGATTCTCAGGTCGAGTTTAATGAAAGATCGACATTTACCACTGGAGGAGGTACTCTGATCGACTCAAGTAAATACGGACATTTCTTTAGAATCATTATATTAAAATGAATACCCCACAGGATAATGGCCCGATTTCTTAAACAGGGTAAACCTAGGATACCATATTGTTAGTTAGCTAGACACGCACAAATGGATTTCATAAACGCATCTGACGCTGTTCTGTGTATGGCTAGGATCCCGTACGGATTCTTAGACATACACAGAACCGCGTCAGATGCGTTTATGAAGTCCATTTGTGTGTGTCTAGCTAACTAACAATATGGTATCCTAGGTTTACACTGTTTAAGTAATCGGGCCAATGTCTAGGGTGAGGCTCTTAGTAAACTAGAAAAAAAAATTTAAATAAATAAAATAAGATCGTTCTTGGAGGATTCCACCTAATCAAAATTAGGTCAAAGAACATTAAAATATATTTATTGGTTACTTTTTGTATAAAAAAAGGAAACATTAAAATACATTTAAAATTACTTTTTGTATATATAAAAAGTAAAAGTAAAAGTAAAAGGAGGGGCACTGGACACATGAATGCAAGAACATATATGGATGAATTAGTATTGAGTAAAACAAAGCTGGGTGGGAGAAGTGAGTGGGTCTTTTGAGGAATGAGTGTGTGCACTGACTCGGCCACTCCCAATACAAAGGGAACTGCTGCCCTCCTGTACAGAAAGGAAGTAAATTATGAATATAAAAAGGTTATATATATATATATATATATATATATATATATATATATATATATATATATATATATATATATATATATATATATATATATATATGTATGTGTGTGTGTGTGTGTGTGATTACCTAATTGTGATTACCTAATTGTGTTTACGGGAAAGAGCCCAAAGCTCGTATCTTCCCGTCTCCTCATCGGTTCCATTTTAGACTTAGTCATACCTGTCCTTAAAACTATGCATTGAGATAGCATTAACTACCTCCTCGCTTAGCGAATTCCAATTATCAACTACTCTTACACTGAAAAAGTATTTCCTTACATCCTGAAAAGAAGTTTTCTTACGAAGCTTCAAACTATGACCTCTAGTTCTAGAGCCAGCCATATCGAAATACCGATCCCTATCCACTCTATCATAACCATGAAGGAATTTAAAGACTGTCACCATATCCCCCCTTACTCTTCTAGCTTCGAGTGATGGTAAGTCTAATTCCCTCAGCCTCTCATCATAACTGAGATTGCGTATTTCTGGCACCAGTTTCGTGGCATGTCTTTGAACTTTTTCAAGCTTAGCTATGTGCTTTTTCAAGTGCGGATTCCAAAAGGGGGCTGCATATTCGAGTTTTGGCCTCACATAGGTTACATAAATATTTCTGAACATTTCCTTGTCCATGTGCCTGAAGGATACCCTTACATTTGATAAGAATGCATATGCTGCCCTTACTATGCCATTTATATGTATTTCTGGAGACAAATCTGCCAGTATGTTTACTCCTAGATCTCTCTCATTTTCTGTCTCTTGAAGTTGTACTCCAGCCACCGAGTAGTCAAGCTTGGGCCTTCTTGCACTTGTACCCATTCTCATTACCTTACATTTTGAAGTATTGAATTTCATTAGCCACTTTTCTGACCACTCATGCAGATTATTTAGATCCTCCTGAAGTTCTCTACCATTGTTCTCGTTTTTTACTTTCTTCACAATCTTTGCATCATCTGCAAACATATTCATGAATGAATTTACACACTCTGGTAGGTCATTTACATATACAAGGAACAAAAGTGGCCCTAAAACTGAACCCTGTGGAACTCCACTACTAACTCTTCTCCATTCAGACACTGAGTGTCTTACTCTAACCCTCTGTTCCCTTCCTTCTAAGTAAGTTTTTATCCATTCCAAAACATTTCCACCAATTCTAGCCATTGAGTGCAGCTTCCTAATAAGTCTCCCATGTGGAACAGTGTCAAACGCTTTCTGGAAGTCTAGGAATATGCAATCTGCCCAGCCCTCTCTTTCCTGTAAGATTTGGCTTACCTCATCATAAAATTCTAATAAGTTTGTTACTGTTGATCTACCTTCTCTGAAGCCATGTTGCCTCACTGACAAAAAGTTGAAGGATTCCAAGTGAAGAGAGATAAGTTTCCTTAGTAGTTTCTCCATAACTTTGCAAACTATGCTGGTCAAGGAAACTGGTCTATAGTTCA
>JAXCGZ010004961.1:5000-7500 GCA_037179515.1 Halocaridina rubra | reverse complement strand
GGAAAAATATTACAGAAAACCACAAAATATCAAATGATGAAACTACATTAAAACTATAAAAGAGTAAAAATGCTAAAATATTTACGACATATTTGAGTTGTAGGGCAAGGCAATTTCACGGAATTCCGCATTTAATCTTATTCATATGTCATCCGAAACGCACAGTATATTTTTCTCGGAAGTCAAAAGACCGCCACGTAAATATGGGTTTAGGTTTGAAGGATCATTGTCCGAAGATGTTCCTCTTAGATAATGTACAAGAAATACTGGTATTTATAGAAAAATTAAGGTACCAAAGTTAGGTTAAGAATTTGTGAGAATTTTCAAGCATGAAATCTGTTTGAACAATGACATACTAGACATTCAGCGAATTATTATTTTTTTCAGTATTTATTAACATTCTATAAACATCACACTATAAACAATTTAACAAAAAAAAAACTAAGAACAAGAATAAAACGAAGATAAAAAAACAATATACAAAATTATTGCCTATCAAGAAAGTTCTCCATTTCCAAAATAAACTGACAAAAAAAAAAATAATAAAATAAAATTATACGAAGAAACAGATAATATAAAATATTTTGCCTAGCAACGAACTTTTCCATTTTCAAACTAAACCACTGACCAGTTTTACTAATAGTTTCCATTCAACAGCGAATCCAGTCAAAATGGAGATTTTAATTTCCATTCTTATACATCTCATAAACATCCAACATATTTAGATCTGTGTTGCAATACAGATAGGAACAACAATATCTTAGATAAAATATATAAGAAGGTATAAAGGCATTACGTCAATTTTATCTTGACATGAACATAATCTCCAGCTTAGATTGACCTTAGGTGAGTGATTTACAACATGGATTTTCCACAAAGATTTATCTTTTTCTCGCTGAACAAATGTGTCAATGCCTGCTCATATCTTATCAAGATTGAACATATGACTGAATGAGTATCAACTCGCAACGCTAAAGATGGAGAGATACATCACCATCGAATAAAAATAGACTACAAAAAGGAAGATATATACAACATACACACACACAAACTGGTATACACACAGAGGTGCAAATAGGTCAATACATACAATCAGGTACATACATGAAAAAGAAGAAAAATGGAACTGATATTTAAAGAGGGGGCTAGCATACTTCCTCCGTGTTCCCCTGCGTGTCGTAAGAGTCGATTAAATGGGGCGGAGTGAGGGGGCTGGGAATCCCCTCCTCTGTATTTTCTCTTCCCAAAGAGTCAGAGCATTTTATCTTGACTCAGCCAATCCCCTTATACGGGGAAAAATGGGTTATGTTACAGATAGATAAACATGTTCCGGTTTTACGTCACGGACTCCCTTTTCTACCAAGGGCTAGTACGGTTGCCTTCTGGCAAAGGACTTGTTTTGGCAGATGTAATCGTTACCCTGAGTGCATGCCCTTGCTAACATACGAAAAGAAATTGAAACCTGTAAAATTACAGTAGCAACTTTAATCCTATCATCTATACTACACAAAAACTCCTTCGGGAACAACAACGAATAACGGTACGTTTTTCCCGGTGCGATTATCGCTCAACGATGATCGTTCATGGCTCAACGATGATCGTCAAACGATTGTCTAGAGCACTATTTCTTTGTTTTTGAATGGGGCTGTTTAGCTTCGAGCGCGCTCGAAGCAAAGCAGCCCCAGTCAAAAACAAAGAATTAGTGCTCTAGACAATCGTTTGACGATCATCGTTGAGCCATGAACGATCATCGTTGAGCGATAGTCACACAGGGCAAAACGTACCGTTATTCGTTGTTGTACCCGAAGGAGCTTTTGTGTAGTATAGATGAGAGGATTAAACATCCCCGTTCAAAAACAAAGAATTAGTGTTCTAAACAATCGTTTGACGATCATCGTTGAGCCATGAACGATCATCGTTGAGCGATAATCGCACCGGGCAAAACGTACCGTTATTCGTTGTTGTACCCGAAAGAGCTATTGTGTAACTCTTTTACACGTCGTAAATCATGAGCTTATTTTAATCCTATAGCTCTTGGCCACCAGCGAAGCGATGAAGATTAACATTCTGGAATCCAGGATTAACTGTATTTACTAGATATTATTGCGTTCTTTCATCTCAAGTGTTCTTTACGTTGACATAATCCACATTTTTAATGAGATTAAAATAAAAATAGGTTATACTTATTATTTATTTTTAATGTTAATCCCGGGATAAGGAGCTAGGTGCGTTGTAGAGAAGAGTTCCCCAACCTTTTCAGTATGAGAACCACATCGCGTATATATTTTTTCTTCAGGTGCCAAAGAAAAAATTATCTTATTGTAAATGAATATATGAAATAAATATGTTCTATTTACATTTTTTTTGGGGGGGAGGAACAAGTAGGTTGCGAGCCAGAACAACAGAGAAACATGACAATTACATAAGCAAAAAAATAGATGTTTTTGCTGCATGTATGCGGTCCACACGCCATACTCTGCAGATCTTTGTATAATTAGAG
>JAXCGZ010004960.1:0-24342 GCA_037179515.1 Halocaridina rubra | reverse complement strand
TCCTGAAGTTGTACTCCAGCCACCGAGTAGTCAAGCTTGGGCCTTCTTGCACTTGTACCCATTCTCATTACCTTACATTTTGAGGTATTGAATTTCATTAGCCACTTTTCTGACCACTCATGCAGATTATTTAGATCCTCCTGAAGTTCTCTACCATTGTTCTCGTTTTTTACTTTCTTCACAATCTTTGCATCATCTGCAAACATATTCATGAATGAATTTACAGACTCTGGTAGGTCATTTACATATACAAGGAACAAAAGTGGCCCTAAAACTGAACCCTGTGGAACTCCACTACTAACTCTTCTCCATTCAGACACTGAGTGTCTTACTCTAACCCTCTGTTCCCTTCCTTCTAAGTAAGTTTTTATCCATTCCAAGACATTTCCACCTATTCTAGCCATTGATTGCAGCTTCCTAATAAGTCTCCCATGTGGAACAGTGTCAAACGCTTTCTGGAAGTCTAGGAATATGCAATCTGCCCAGCCCTCTCTTTCCTGTAAGATTTGGCTTACCTCATCATAAAATTCTAATAAGTTTGTTACTGTTGATCTTCCTTCTCTGAAGCCATGTTGCCTCACTGACAAAAAGTTGAAGGATTCCAAGTGAAGAGAGATATGTTTCCTTAGTAGTTTCTCCATAACTTTGCAAACTATGCTGGTCAAGGAAACTGGTCTATAGTTCAGAGCCGTATCCCTCCTTCCCTTTTTGAAGATAGGTATCACATTTGCTTGTTTCCAGCATCTTGGAATCTCCCCCGACTCCAATGACTCCTTAAATATGATACTTAGTGCCACTGATATTGTGTTTGCGCATTTTTTAAGCACATGAGGGGATATGTCATCAGGACCTGTAGCTTTATGAACATCTAAATCCATCAGCGCTTTGCATACCTCTGTGGCTGTAAGGTTGATGTTCTCTAATACCGGCCCTTGAGCTTCTATCACTGCAATCTGAGGGGGTGGGGTATTTTCTACTGTAAATACTGACTGAAACTCCTTGTTCAATTCTTTGCAGATCTCTTCGTCCGTCTCAGTGATGCTTCCATCCGCTCTCTTTAGCCTTAAAACCTGTTCTTTTACCTTCAGTTTTCCTCTGATAAAGCTGTGGAAAAGCTTGGGATTTTCTTTCGCCTTCCTGGTGATGTCCCTCTCATAATCTTTCTCTGCCTCTCTCCTTTTACTTAGGTAGTCATTTCTTGCTCTTTTGTAGGTTTGCCAGGCATTTATGTTTTTTCTCCTCCTATACCTTTTCCAGCATTTGTCTCTCCACTCCTTAGCTCTTTTACACCCATTATCGAACCATTTCTCTCTGGCATGAATTACACCTACTTTGGTGACAGGTATGCAGCAATCTACAATCTTCCCATATTTCTCACAAAAGATGTCATACATTTCTTGTACAGATTTGTTGTAAAATAAGGTTCTCCAGTCAATAACTGCAAAAAGCTCATTCATTTTGATGTAATCTCCTTTCTGATAGTTCCTCCTCATGTCCTCAGTGCCTCTACTCTCAGGAAGAATGTCTTCAATGATATACTCCATCAACAACACACAGTGGTCACTCTTTCCAATTTGGTGGTTCATACTCAATATTTTCAATATCCAACACATTATCTGTGAACACCAGATCAAGTAGTGATGGCTCATCCCCACCCCTGGCTCTTGTTGGTTCCATTACATGTTGGTGTAGGAAATTCCCTTGTACGCAATCTAGGAATCTTGCCCCAAAGGAGTCCTCACCACTGTGTGGGTCAAGATTTATCCAATCTATCTCTTTATGATTAAAGTCTCCCATAATCAAAATCCTACATTTTTTCTCCCGCGCCATGTTAACAACTGAGTTTATGACTTCAATCGTACCTATATGACTTTCCTCATAAATTTCAAGCCTATTTTGGTTCCTTGGTGGGTTGTATACAACAGTTATTATAATGCTCTCTGACCCAGTATTTATGCGAGCAACAAGAAATTCCCTGAACTCACTTTCTATAGCCAAGTTTATCTCTTCAACTTGAATCCTCTCACTTATGAGCAGTGCTATCCCTCCACCAGTCCTCTCAGATCTTTCGACCCTTAGTATTCTGAAGCCCTTAGGAAAAACTGTGACACTGTTTATGTCCTCACTCAACTTAGTCTCTGTAATTGCTACTATATCTGCCTTACTGTTGTGAATCCTATCTTTTAATTCTACTGCCTTACCAGCTAATCCATCAGCATTTGTGTATAACAATCTTAATGAGGCCCCATCCCCTGATCTTCTGTCATTATCTTCTTTATCTCCCCTTTGTCTGGAAGTATTCCGTAACGAAAATTTTTCTTCTCTTCTTCATTTCTTTCATCATTTAACCTTCTTGCCTCTTGCAACAAGTTTTTGATCTTTCCCATCTCTTCCTGTGTTCTGTATCGTCTAATGAACACTTCTTTGCATTCTTGAAGGTCTTTTAGACTTTTTTTTCTCAACAATATTTCCCTACATGTCTCCCCTCTCTCAAAGGTTACTTTTGTTGGTCTCGGCTTTCCTTCCCTCGAATATTTACCTAGTTGGTGTATGTTTACAATATCCTCAGGACCACATACTACTCCAAGCTTTCTTATCAGGTCTACAACCCTAGCTTTATTTTCTTCAAGTCTCCCCTGCCATGTTGGCTCCTGGGATTCACTTATGCCTGAGATTACCACTGTCTTCTCCTTATCAAGTGCCTGTCTGATGAGTGGGTTTGCCCTTTCCATCACAACGTCTTTCATTTTTTCGATTACTGTCTCTTTATAGTCAACTGTTTGTATGTTTTCCAGTGCCACCACCTTTACAGCCTCTTTTACTGCCACATTCCCCTTTAGTGCATCAGCAAAGGACGTTTTCATGGCATCATTTTCCATATTCAGCTCCTGGAACTCTTTTCTGAACTGTTCAATGTTTTCCTTAATCTGAACATTCCAAGCAGCAATCTCGTCTCTCTCAGAAGATAGCAGTGAACTAACATCTAATTCCTTTAGGTTGTCATTTAGCTGTTTGTTTTTATCTTCTTGATTAGAAATTCTAGATTCTAGTTGACTCTTTTCCCCTTCCAGCTTCTTTATTCTTTTTTCTAGTTCCTTTCTCTCCTGCCCTTGTGCTTTATTTGCTTCCTCCAAAGATCTTATTTGTTCTCTGAGTGTTTCATTCTCTTTCATTTCTCCATCCATATTCCGAATTTTATCATCAAGGCTTGTAACCATTTCCTCTAACTTCTTGATTCTCTGTTTAAGTCCTCTGATGACTACCCCTTCTCCCGCCCCATGGGTGGGAGAGGTTTGGGACAGAGATGGCTTCATTTTTATGTTCTCCCTCTCACAGAATATAGAAAGACGACGAGAAAGAGGAAAAAAAAAAAAAAAAAAAGAAAAGAAAAGAGAAAAACTTCTAATTTACCTTCACACAGAATTTTTATATCTCCATATAAGTGCTATTTAGTGACTCAGTTTGTCTCCTTTCTGGTAACACACATCTTAACTTAAAAACTTGACCATGGTAATTTACGTATAAAAAGAAAAAGAAAAACAAAAGTCAAACCTGAAGGAAAATTCGAATTTGTGTTCGAGGTGGCACCCACCTGTTTCTGTTATATATTCTTCCTAACTGATAAACTGACTTGCTAACCAAGATATGTTATCACGGGATTTAGACTTTACATTTAACTCAATATATATACAAAATAACAAAATAGCAAACGAGAAAGCTAAAAGAAAAGCAAAAAAAAAAAAATGAAGAAAATAGGACTGCTGTACTACTTGGCAACTTAACTCAGTACTGTTGACGGGTGGGTATTTGGTAATTTTTTTTTCTTTTATTATTCAATTTTTTCGTGTATCAAACTAACTAACTAGTTAATATAAATGGGAAGGATACTGTTTTTAACAATATATAGAACCACAGGATCAGGTAAAACGGCTCAAGAGCTTTCCCCAGTTTACACAAAAAAGTGTGTGTGTGTGTGTGTGTGCGTGCGTGCGTGTGTGTGTGTGTGTGTGTGTGTGTGTGTGTGTGTGTGTGTGTGTGTGTGTGTGTGTGTGTGTGATGACTCCAGAAGGCGACTATTATAATGTTCCTTAATTTTTTCCCCAATTTGCACCAGGCTTTTCATATTATCTTAGTTTTTGTTTATTAACATTAGCTTCATTAAATTAGCAAGAAAACAATTTTATAGGTGAATAAAATTGTTTTCTTGCTAATTTAATGAAGCTAATGTTAATAAACAAAAACTAAGATAATATGAAAAGCCTGGTGCAAATTGGGGAAAAAATTGAGGAACATTATAATAGTCGCCTTCTGGAGTCATCACACACACACACACACACACACACACACACACACACACACACACACACACACACACACACACACACACACACACACACACACAGATTTGGCGCCATAGATTTGAGTGCTTTGCACGATAACTTCTGGCGCCAAATTGCCGATGTATACTGACTCCAACATTTTCCATGTTCTTGTTATAAAACTGGAAATGGTAACTGGTTTGATGGAAACTCTACAAAGATAAAGTGTTTATATTATTATTATTATTATTATTATTATTATTATTATTATTATTATTATTATTATTATTATTCAGATGGTTTTGTTTTTTCATCATTCTTCCTTTATTTCCACAGATGCCACTGAGATTCTTGCAAATTCTTCTTGATCAGATATTTTAGAATTTATTGAATTTATTAAATTTATTAAATTTATTATATATTTTATGAAGTCAAGTGTGTATAAGTCTTGTTATTTTCTTTTCCTGTTCTTACATGATACTTTTTCCTCCACTTCATGTTGCTTGTGTGTGTGATTACCTAATTGTGATTACCTAATTGTGTTTACGGGAAAGAGCCCAAAGCTCGTATCTTCCGGTCTCCTGATCGCTTCCATTTTATACTTAGTCATACTTATCATACCTGTCCTTAAAACTATGGATTGAGATAGCATTAACTACCTCCTCGCTTAGCCAATTCCAATTATCAACTACTCTTACACTGAAAAAGTATTTCCTTACATCCTGCAAAGAAGTTTTCTTACGAAGCTTCAAACTATGACCTCTAGTTCTAGAGCCAGCCATATCAATATATCGATCCCTATCCACTCTATCATAACCATGAAGGAATTTAAAGACTGTCACCATATCCCCCCTCACTCTTCTAGCTTCGAGTGATGGTAAGTCTAATTCCCTCAGCCTCTCATCATAACTGACACTGCGTATTTCTGGCACCAGTTTCGTGGCATGTCTTTGAACTTTTTCAAGCTTAGCTATGTGCTTTTTCAAGTGCGGATTCCAAAAGGGGGCTGCATATTCGAAGTTTGGCCTCACATAGGTTACATAAATATTTCTGAACATTTCCTTGTTCATGTGCCTGAAGGCTACCCTTACACTTGATAAGAATGCATATGCTGCCCTTACTATGCCATTTATATGTATTTCTGGAGACAAATCTGCCAGTATGTTTACTCCTAGATCTCTCTCATTTTCTGTCTCTTGAAGTTGTACTCCAGCCACCGAGTAGTCAAGCTTGGGCCTTCTTGCACTTGTACCCATTCTCATTACCTTACATTTTGAAGTATTGAATTTCATTAGCCACTTTTCTGACCACTCATGCAGATTATTTAGATCCTCCTGAAGTTCTCTACCATTGTTCTCGTTTTTTACTTTCTTCACAATCTTTGCATCATCTGCAAACATATTCATGAATGAATTTACAGACTCTGGTAGGTCATTTACATATACAAGGAACAAAAGTGGCCCTAAAACTGAACCCTGTGGAACTCCACTACTAACTCTTCTCCATTCAGACACTGAGTGTCTTACTCTAACCCTCTGTTCCCTTCCTTCTAAGTAAGTTTTTATCCATTCCAAAATATTTCCACCTATTCTAGCCATTGATTGCAGCTTCCTAATAAGTCTCCCATGTGGAACAGTGTCAAACGCTTTCTGGAAGTCTAGGAATATGCAATCTGCCCAGCCCTCTCTTTCCTGTAAGATTTGGCTTACCTCATCATAAAATTCTAATAAGTTTGTTACTGTTGATCTACCTTCTCTGAAGCCATGTTGCCTCACTGACAAAAAGTTGAAGGATTCCAAGTGAAGAGAGATATGTTTCCTTAGTAGTTTCTCCATAACTTTGCAAACTATGCTGGTCAAGGAAACTGGTCTATAGTTCAGAGCCGTATCCCTCCTTCCCTTTTTGAAGATAGGTATCACATTTGCTTGTTTCCAGCATCTTGGAATCTCCCCCGACTCCAGTGTGTGTGTGTGTGTGTGTGTGTGCGTGTGTGTGTGTGTGTGTGTGTGTGTGTGTGTGTGTGTGTGTGTGTGTGTGTGTGCGTGCGTGCGTGCGTGCCTGCGTATGTGTGTGTGTGTGTGTGTGTGTGTGTGTGTGTGTGTGTGTGTGTGTGTGTGTGTGTGTGTGTGTGTGCTTCTTCGTTGAGGTTTCTAACACGTATTTTCACAATTATTAGCACAGTGAATAGCATATCGGAGAAAAGTTTTGACCAGTTTCTAAATTAGGAATATAATTTGAATCCATGATCGCCAGCTCAATTTAGCTTAGCTCAAAACGTCTTACTTATTATATATAGTCTAGATCCAAATATGTACAAAGATCAATACATTTTCCTAAAAAGAACTGTTACCAGACTTGCCTCACTCCGACACATAAATTAGACCCCTTCCCACATGCTATCCATAAAGAGCTAGCGAATGTTTTAAGACCTTTCCCACAGGAACTTTCCCACACTTTCTTCACAAAAACAAAAGTTTTGAAGAAAATTGACAACTTTTGACTTGTAGAGGGAAGGTTGGTGGTAAGCAACCTTTATTGGTAAGATAGAGCAAAGTTCCTTCTACGATAACTAGCAGATTCTGTCTTTTAGATGCTTGTTTTTAGATTCTCCACCCACGAATGGGTGGAGCGGGTCATGGAGGACCCATAGGGCGGTCGCCAGACGGCACAGGCCCCAACCCCCCCATGGTGATGCCCAGCCACAGCTGTAACCTCCCCAATAAACAGCTTAAATTCTCTTGCCTGGACGAAGCGCGATCCGTCGACCTCGCGAATGCGAGGCCAGCACGTTACCACTGTACTAGCCAGGAGGCTCTTTTAGATGCATACACACGATCTCATGAAATTCAGTAACTGGGTCTTTGAATCCCTCTTACAATGGTAATTAAGACATTTGTGTACAAATCTATCTATCTATATACATGAGCCATTTTTATCCTTATAAGGGGAGTGGCTGAGTCAAGGCAAGATACTCTGGCTCTGGGAGGAGAAAATACAGGAGCGAATTTTCAGTCCCCCCTCGCTTCGCCCCATTTATTCGACTCTTACGGCACGCAGTGGAAAAAGGAGGATGTATTCTAGCACCCTCCGTCAGGATATATATATATATATATATATATATATATATATATATATATATATATATATATATATATATATATATATATATATATATATATATATATATATATATACACACACACACACATATAAACTAGTCTAATTGTTTATAACCTGTATAATGGGAGCAGAAATACATGTACTCATACACACGGTTTTTATTAGCTTGGATAATTAATTTATATGCAAACAAGTGGAATTATACTTACGGGTCAATTTTCTACAATACTGAATAAATAATAGTCTTGATGTTCTAAGGAATCACATTAAGTACAATAGCATTAATGAAGCTAATTTTTAGCTAGTGTATTGAAATTGGTTTGTTCGTGGGTAGCCATGATGCACTCTGGGTAACGATTACATCTGCCTAAACAAGTCCTTCGCCTGAAGGCAACCGTCCTAGCCCTTGGTAGAAAAGGGAGTCCGTGACGTAAAACCGGAACAGAACAGTGTCCATTACCTATAACTGATGACATTAGAGATGTATGTCTTATGTGAAATTCATAAGTCAAGACAAGTCTAAGCTGTGGTACAACTTTTATTCTCTCTCTCTCTCTCTCTCTCTCTCTCTCTCTCTCTCTCTCTCTCTCTCTCTCTCTCTCTCTCTCTCTCTCTCTCTCTCTCTCTCTCTCTCTCTCTCTCTCGCAGTTCCAAACTTAGTCTTGGCGTATCAAGCAAGTGTGCTCTTATACGTGTTCTTATGTTGTTGAGTGATAAATGACGCCAAAGGGGAGATCCATTCATCATCCCCAACATTTGACCACCGTAACGATCAGCAAGGGGTGGGAGGGAGGGAGAAAGACAAGGAATAAAGGTAAGAGAAAAAAATAATAAAACTTTGAACATGTAAACAATGCAAACTAGATACATGAATAATAGAAGACAGCTCTAATTTAATTGTCATGTCATCAGTAACTAATCTATCTATCTATCTATCTACCTTGGCTGTCTCCCCCTTTAATTGGGGGGTAGCCGACATCTTCTTCTTCTTCTTCCTCTATTTGTGTTCCCATTTTCATATGGGGTCGCATCTCTTCACTAGTCGTCTCCACTGGTTCCGGTCCATCACTTGCTCCTCCTCCAGCTGTCTCTCTCTGAGATCCTCCTTCAGCCGACATCAAGAAAGGAAAACAAATAGGGGGATTACTTTGCTCTCTGGGCAATGACGAGGGAGCTAGCGACCGTTCAGATGGCACTGCTGGAGTGCCACAGCCCATCCTCCCGGCTCCTCCACAACCTGTGTCGCTTCACAACTGCCAACTCCTCCTACTGCCCCTACCACAGGGCTACCTCTGTAAGATGCAGCCCCGTGGTAACAGCAAATGCCCATCAGAGCTGCGTCACAATCGCTCGCCACTCATTCCTATTCCTAGCACGCTCGCTTGCTTCCCTCACATCCCTCCTCCTATCATTCAAGGCTCTCCTTACTCCATCCATCCATCCAAACCTAGGCCTCCCTCTAGCATTTCTCCCATCAACTCTCGCATTCATCACCTTTTTCAGCAGCCTTTCATCATCCAGCCTTTCCACATGGCCAAACCATCTCAGAACATTCATATCTACTCTGCCTGCAATTTCTCTCCTCACACCCGTTCATGCTCTCACCACTTCATTCCAAACCCTATCCAATCGAGATACACCAATCATTCTCCTAAGGCATTTCATCTCAAACACATTTAGTTTCCGTCTCTCACTTACTTTCATACCCCATAAATCTGATCCATACATCACAGTTGGCACAACCACTTTCTCATATAAAACTTTCTTAACATTCATTTCCAACCCTTTATTCTTCATCACTCCTTTCAATGCACCCAACGCTTTACATCCTTCATTCACTCTGTGACACACATCTGCTTCCACTCCACCATTTGCAGCTATAACCGAGCCTAAATACTTAAACTGCTTAACTTCCTCAAGTGTCTCTCCATTCAACATAACATTCAATCCAGCGCCATCCTCATTTCTTGTACACCTCATAACCTTACTCTTTCCCACATTCACTCGCAACTTCCTTCTCTCACACACCATTCCAAATTCTGACACTAACTGACACAGCTTTTCCTCTGAATCTGCCACCACCACAGTATCATCTGCAAACAGCAACTGATTCAGCTCCCACTCGTTATCATCCCCATTTACCATTCTCAAACCTCGACCACGCACTCGCTCATTCACCTCTCTTACAACTCCATCAATATACAAATTAAACAGCCATGGTGACATCACACATCCCTGTCTCACTCCCACACTCACTGGAAACCACTCATACATATCTATAAACTCTTGCTTTCACTCTCTCTCTCTCTCTCTCTCTCTCTCTCTCTCTCTCTCTCTCTCTCTCTCTCTCTCTCTCTCTCTCTATCATATATATATTATATATATATATATATATATATATATATATATATATATATATATATATATATATATATATATATATATATATATATATATATATATATACAGACCAAGTCTTCAAGAAACTTTTGCCTGAAAGTTATTTTTGATGAAGAAATCTGTTATTTCTATGGAAGACACCCTCCAATAGAATATGGGTAATATTATTAACAAAGCTGAGACAATCCATTAAACAGCAAAAAAAGAGGGATAACATTCATACTTCATCTTACATACAGGAAAGAGGTGACAACTCTCCTCATTACACAGGCTAGGCACACGCAAGGATATATTACATCCAATGTAGACAATATAACGGGGTACATAAGAAAAAAAAAAGTCACCGTGGCTCAAGCGGCAGCGTCCGCGACTCTGAGGCGTCAGGTCGAGGGTTCGCGCCCCGTCACGGTCTGAGGTTAGCAAGGGCATGCACTCAGGGTAAGGATTACATCTGCCAAAACAAGTCCTTCGCAAGAAGGCAGCCGTCCTAGTTAGCCCTTGATAGAAAAGGGAGTCCATGACGTAAAACCGGAACAACATAGGAAAAAAAATTATATGGACCGACGAAAGAATTCGAATAGTTTCAATATTTTAATGAATAAGCTTATATATATATATATATATATATATATATATATATATATATATATATATATATATATATATATATATATATATATATATATATATATATATATATATATATATATATAGTCCATTTATCCTGTTATTAGATAATCCTTACAACATCCATGATCACTTCAGTTATGGGTAAGGCTGCTGAAAAAATATGACTCCTGGTTGAAGGGTGATTCGGTCCATGAGGATATGAAATATTTTCTTGACAGGGGAGAGAGAGAGAGAATATGTGTGTGTGTGTGTGTGTGTGTGTGATTACCTAATTGTGATTACCTAATTGTGTTTACGGGAAAGAGCCCAAAGCTCGTATCTTCCCGTCTCCTGATCGCTTCCATTTTATACTTAGTCATACTTATCGTACCTGTCCTTAAAACTATGGATTGAGATAGCATTAACTACCTCCTGGCTTAGCGAATTCCAATTATCAACTACTCTTACACTGAAAAAGTATTTCCTTACATCCTGCAAAGAAGTTTTCTTACGAAGCTTCAAACTATGACCTCTAGTTCTACAGCCAGCCATATCGAAATATCGATCCCTATCCACTCTATCATAACCATGAAGGAATTTAAAGACTGTCACCATATCCCCCCTTACTCTTCTAGCTTCGAGTGATGGCAAGTCTAATTCCCTCAGCCTCTCATCATAACTGACATTGCGTATTTCTGGCACCAGTTTCGTGGCATGTCTTTGAACTTTTTCAAGCTTAGCTATGTGCTTTTTCAAGTGCGGATTCCAAAAGGGGACTGCATATTCGAGTTTTGGCCTCACATAGGTTACATAAATATTTCTGAACATTTCCTTGTCCATGTGCCTGAAGGCTACCCTTACATTTGATAAGAATGCATATGCTGCCCTTACTACGCCATTTATATGTATTTCTGGAGACAAATCTCCCAGTATGTTTACTCCTAGATCTCTCTCATTTTCTGTCTCTTGAAGCTGTACTCCAGCCACCGAGTAGTCAAGCTTGGGCCTTCTTGCACTTGTACCCATTCTCATTACCTTACATTTTGAGGTATTGAATTTCATTAGCCACTTTTCTGACCACTCATGCAGATTATTTAGATCCTCCTGAAGTTCTCTACCATTGTTCTCGTTTTTTACTTTCTTCACAATCTTTGCATCATCTGCAAACATATTCATGAATGAATTTACAGACTCTGGTAGGTCATTTACATATACAAGGAACAAAAGTGGCCCTAAAACTGAACCCTGTGGAACTCCACTACTAACTCTTCTCCATTCAGACACTGAGTGTCTTACTCTAACCCTCTGTTCCCTTCCTTCTAAGTAAGTTTTTATCCATTCCAAAACATTTCCACCTATTCTAGCCATTGAGTGCAGCTTCCTAATAAGTCTCCCATGTGGAACAGTGTCAAACGCTTTCTGGAAGTCTAGGAATATGCAATCTGCCCAGCCCTCTCTTTCCTGTAAGATTTGGCTTACCTCATCATAAAATTCTAATAAGTTTGTTACTGTTGATCTACCTTCTCTGAAGCCATGTTGCCTCACTGACAAAAAGTTGAAGGATTCCAAGTGAAGAGAGATATGTTTCCTTAGTAGTTTCTCCATAACTTTGCAAACTATGCTGGTCAAGGAAACTGGTCTATAGTTCAGAGCCGTATCCCTCCTTCCCTTTTTGAAGATAGGTATCACATTTGCTTGTTTCCAGCATTTTGGAATCTCCCCCGACTCCAGTGACTCCTTAAATATGATACTTAGTGCCACTGATATTGTGTTTGCGCATTTTTTAAGCACATGAGGGGATATGTCATCAGGACCTGTAGCTTTATGAACATCTAAATCCATCAGCGCTTTGTGTGTGTGTGTGTGTGTGTGTGTGTGTGTGTGGTGTGTGTGTGTGTGTGTGTGTGTGTGTGTGTGTGTACACATTGAATTCTTTTTCAAGGAAGATGTGGGAAGTGGAAAGGGAATTTCAGAAAGCACTCTATCGAAGTCCTAGCTCGTCAGTGCTCAAGTATTACCTGTACATAGATCATACTTAGTGAGCTTACTGAATTAACAGGGACTACCGCACAAGGAATGCCACCATATTCTCATTCCAATATCCAAATGGCCCATGTAAAACGAAGTGTCCAGTACTACTTTTAGTAGTTAACTTCTGCAGGTTGTATACCACCATTAATAATCTCAAAAAGGGAAGCTCGTCTGAGATACTATGGCCATGTAGTAAGAAGAGGGGATAAGGAACCAATCAGGAGAGCTAAGAACATGCCAGTGATAGGGAGAAGGAGTGTGGGGCGCCAACGGATCAGATGGATGGACGTGATGGGGAGGGATATGGTTAAAGTTGGATTGGAGGAGGGAGATGCAAGGGATAGGAACATGTGGAGGAAGTTGACGCGAACGGCCGAAGGAAAAAGAAGATTGATAATCTCAAAAATATCAACGCCTTTTTTTGGGGGGAGAGGGGGAGGAGGATACTCTAAGAACGATGACAAGGATGATTTGAATGGTTCATTCAATAACTTATATGCACACACTCCACATACCCCATATCAATTACTCCTAATGACATCAAACCGTTTCAAATACTTAGTCATATGGAATTAGCTTCGTAATTAATTCATTTGGCAGCATGAAAAATGATAAATACTTTTCCACAAGAGCTTACAATTCTCTCTCTCTCTCTCTCTCTCTCTCTCTCTCTCTCTCTCTCTCTCTCTCTCTCTCTCTCTCTCTCTTTATTTGAAAATGTTTTGTAGTAAATATGATTTTTCTCAAGCTCTCGAAAGGCGATGTTTTTTAAAGCAAGTATCAGCCTGCCTTGCTCGAATGACGAGGGATCAAAATTATTACCTATCCTGCTGGCCGACATAGTGAAGATACTATTCCAACATATGCCTCACACATCTAAAGATGTACTCAATGAGCCAGCCGATTTAATATGGAAAATGATTATACATTACTTAAACTAAATAACAGAGGAAAGAATATGAAGGAGAAAGAAAGGATGCAAAATACAAAAACCAAAATGTAAAAATAAGAGAGTATCAAAGCAATTAATATTTTTCAAAGACTCTCTCTCTCTCTCTCTCTCTCTCTCTCTCTCTCTCTCTCTCTCTCTCTCTCTCTCTCTCTCTCTCTCTCTCTCTCTCCCAATAAAGTGTGCCAATGAGGAAATTCACTAATAATGAGAAGAGGCCACACTTCTGTTCAAGTTTTTGTAATAGTAAGAGTAGCAGATATAGACCTCACTTGTACTAAATTTAAGTCAAATTATCCATTTGAGAAACACAAGATTTTTTCTCTTTTTAACTCTCCACATTAATACGGATGTTCGAGATACTGGGTGTCTCTATCTATCTATCTATCTATCTATCTATCTATCTATCTATCTATCTATCTATCTATCTATCTATCTATCTATCTATCTATCTATCTATCTATCTATCTATCTATCTATCTATCTATCTATCTATCTATCTATCTTTCTTTCTTTCTTTCTTTCTTTCTTTCTTTCTTTCTTTCTTTCTTTCTTTCTTTCTTTCTTTCTTTCTTTCTTTCTTTCTTTCTTTCTTTCTTTCTTTCTTTCTTTCTTTCTTTCTTTCTTTCTTTCTTTCTTTCTTTCTTTCTTTCTTTCTTTCTTTCTTTCTTTCTTTCTTTCTTTCTTTCTTTCTTTCTTTCTTTCTTTCTTTCTTTCTTTCTTTCTTTCTTTCTTTCTTTCTTTCTTTCTATCTATCTATCTATCTATCTATCTATCTATCTATCTATCTATCTATCTATCTATATATATATATATATATATATATATATATATATATATATATATATATATATATATATATACACGTGGCACATGGGACGTGTCACGCCACTTCTGTGTGAAATGTTTCATATATTTCCGGATGTTCTTTTTTAACTGGCGTACCACGTGGCATGCAATGTGCGACGTGCCACTTTGGTGTGAAAGCGGCCTAAGGGTAATATAAAACATGGTCTTAATAAGCCGTGAAGATTAAATATAAAATATGACAAAAGTGGTCAGATCCTTACTGGACAAAAAGGGATATCCTTATTGCTTGACAAATTAAGAATTTTTAATGAACACTGCAATATCTTCATTCCAAGGTGAGATATTTAATTGGGTGAGTTGACAATCCTCTTACTACTTATATGATCAGAACATCTAAATTGAATTCCATATAAATTTGAAAAACTAGAAAGGCAGATGACCAATACTAATGGTTCCAGTTTTACGCCACGGACTCCCTTTTCTACCAAGGGCTAGGACGGTTGCCTTCTTGTGAAGGACTTGTTTTGGCAGATGTAATCATTACCCTAAGTGCATGCCCTTGCTAACCTCAGACCGTGACGGGGCGCGAACCCTCGACCTGACGCCTCAGAGTCACGGACGGTACCGCTTGAGCCATGGTGACTACCAGATATACCAATACTAATAGCATATAGAAACACAACAAAGAAGTTCACAAATATACTGAAAATAAATAAATTGAATATAAAACAACTGATAAAAAAGGGAGTGATACAAATAATGAGGGGAGCAATGAAAAATGAAAAAAATAAATAAATAAATGAAGAGAAAAAATATTAATGATTTATGAAAAGTACTCAAATTTAAACGAAACACGAAATAATAATAATAATAATAATAATATAATAATAATAATAATAATAATAATAATAATAATAATAATAATAATAATAATATTTCTGCTTCTCAGGCCAGGGGTAGCTACAGCGGATCAATCGTCTCCATACCACTCTATTCCCTTGTCGCATGACTTCCGTCATGCTGAAGCCAGTCCGTCATGCTGAAGCCAGAATCTGAAACTTGTAACAAATCTTGAGGGGTAACGGTTGGTCGAGGGCACAGATATTTTATTACATGCCCTCACTTTTATTGAGTTTTGGGTGCAGACTATGTTTTCCCTTGGGACCACCAAGATTTGTGGCTAGGCACCTGGAACTAACCGCTGGCGCCATGCACCCCCCAAGAGGCCTAAAGGATAAGGGACCCTCGGTCCTCGAAAACACCACAAGTCCTGAAGAGAAACATGAGAGGCTAGAAGTCAAGCGTGAAATAGAATACTCTCCCAATTGTTTTCTGCGGTACGGCCAATGTTTGTAGAAAGTGTCAAGGAGATATATGACCGGACCCATGAGACTTAGCATCTGGCATCGAGTACCTGAAGAGGGTGAGAAAGGCCGAGAAGTTAGCCATTTCTTAAACCACAAGAAACACAAACATTTGACCCGTACGTATGTACATGCCCTGGAGAGATACCCAATAGCCACGCTCTGACCTGGAACTTTTCCGTTCTATAGGCTTGGTGAAATAGCTCCTCCCCGGAAATAGGAGGGACTCCACTTCGAACCTGGCGTTGATTTGCAGGACTGGATGTCACTTGAGTTCATTGGCAGGATTTGATGTCAAGCCACGCCCTGCCCTGGGGGTATTTCAAGAACCACCCAGGGCAGACACAGTTAGTTAGAACTTTGCCCGGGGCACAAATAGATCATAGATTGTGACAGTCATAGGGTGGGGGGCATTGAGGCGTCGAAGATGTTGTACTCTAGAATAAATTAAGATAAAGGAACCACTGCTTGTCCATTCTTACCTTGCACCCTTCTGGTACTAATATTAACGTGGGGAAATAGTAATTAACGTAGTGAGAAGAATTCATTACGACAACTGGTGACACGTGGTGTAATAGTAATTAACTTTACGACAACTTGGTGACGAGCGGTGAGATAACCCAGTCGTCTTACAAAGTGGTGAATTCATCCTACAACTTGTTGGGCAGCGGTAGAATTCATCTTACAACTTGTTGGGCAGCGGTAGAATTCATCTTACAACTTGGCGGCAGCGCAGTACGGATCATCACGCCTGGAAAACATACGAAGAGACTCTCATATCAGAAGAAACCAGTGCGAAGAAAAGAAAATAAGAATGGCAAAAGCAGAAATCCAACATCTCCCAATACAAGAAATGAGTGACGAGGCCAAACACCGGAGAATTCTCGAACTGGAGGAGCACGTGCGGTGCCTACAAACTCCTGCCGACGCCGCTCCGTCGAGAAGGAACTTGGTCAACGCCGACAGAGAAACCGACGCCTCAAACATCGACGAACAGCCTGCCGCTCCGAGCCCCGTGGTGACACAGGGAACGCAGCAGGACAAGCCCCCACCCCGTGCCCTGGTTGTAAAGGAGCCTCGAGTCAAAAATTCACCTTTATACCTCGACGGCGCAAATGTAAAAGACCGCGAATGTCCGTCCATAATTCCCGCGACCGACTTCCTGAAATACTTGGGTCTGCGGATGAGAAGTGACGAGTGGTCAAACAGAGAATATTATGAAACTTTTAAGGAACTATTCCTAAGATATTTCTTAGTAAGCCGAAGTGTGACCGGAGCATTGAGTGAAAATGCCCATTACAAGAAATATAAGTTGCCGGATCCGACCAAAAAGATGGCGATTCGTCGATTTTACTCGAGAGAAGAAGGAGAACCCCCTCCTTCCTTGCCTTCTGCCATGAAGTTCTTCAGGACCACCTCCTTAAAATAGCTAAGTACTTGTGATCTGTATCCAGTGAGTAATGGGACAATTAGTAAAAGAAATTGAGGTCGGTGGACGCCGCCATTTTATCTTGTAGTTATGCTTTGACTCAGCAAACCCGCCTATGAGGGGTGTGGCGCCTAATAAGTTGATAAAAGTAGAATTTCTGTACCCATTACTAACATGGATAATTTGTACTAATAGCTATAAAGCAGTAATAAACTCCATTTTTTGTTATAATTTGAGTAATATAAAGAAATTGCGTTGGAAGTGTGTTCCATTTATTTGTATTAACGCCTAGATTGAATTTTAAGAACGCGAATGTATCGATTTTTAATTGACAAATTTAATGCACGTGAAATCACTATTACGGTATATTAATTTCTTAAGTGTAAGAATTATAGTGAGTAATATACTTGAATCTGTTTTTAAGGTTTTACTTAGAACACGTGTGATTTTCGAGAAAGGAATGCGGAAGTGACCAATCGATCTCCCAACCTCGTTATTATAAATATGTAGTAATTGTACTGATCTTTGATATTTAAAGTACGTGTAAAATCATTTTTATATAAATTTCTTAAAGCGTAAGAAATCGAGTGTTAAGATTGCGCCTGTTTCCAAGGTTCTTTCTTTTTTTGTTTGTTTTTTCTCCGCGGGAGTAATGTTTTAGCGAAAGAAATAAATAAATGACAGATTGTTTTTTTTAATGTTGTTATGATGAAGGAATTAATATTACGATACGTGTGTGGCATGTTTTTTTGAAGAATAAGAAATTTTGTGATATTATTTAGAGATGAGTTTATTTCGCGCTATGCAGGTGAAAGTAAGAGTAAATTAGAGGAATTTGTGCTGTCCTAGGATAGGGAAGGTTTTTCAGTGTCACCCAAACGTAGCTTCAAGGGAGTAGAATGTTTGTTTGTTTGTTAGAATGGGACTTAGGACTGGTGAGGCAGTCATGTGACCACACGGCCCAACCGAGATTTCACCTTTACTCTCCTTCAGAGAGACCGGGAAAGGGAAACTAACAGGTTGTAAATAAAAGGGACTTTCACAGACAGAAAGGGGATGATTGTCTTGAAAGTGATATAGCGAATGTGATAGCGAATGAGTATGAATGACTGGGGGTATAATGGGGGGTTACTCTAGGGGGTGAAATCGCGGAAAGCACCGTTAGGAAGCACGATTGGGGAGTCTCTGCAAGGGTCGTTCCCCTGCTCCGCCAGGTTCTTCTGCATGCCATATCAGAGTATTTTTATGGGAGGTGATGCGCTGTTGCAATATCTAGTGAGGGATATTTTTGAGAAAGTGATTCTCCACCTGCCCAGATATGGTTGAGATGCCAAGTTTGTTTTATTTTTGTTTTGTCCCCTACTCCGCCAATGAGATTATTATTCGATTTCCGAGAGAGATTCCAAGATAGATATTACGTGATAAAGGACGTGAATCTATGAATGATACTTTATTTTCTTTGCTAGCTGCAGTATATACATTATTTGTTTGAAGAGATATGTTAGATTGATAAAATAAAACTTTGCGAGTTTTAGCCATGATAATGTTTATCAAAATTATTTCAGCTTGGTCATAAAGAAAGAGTGAGAGCTGACACGAAATGACAACAAGAATGTTACACAGCTGTTTCCCGTATTTGAGAGAGCAGAAGTTGATCCAGAAGCCAAAAGAACAGGGGAGAAAACAGCGCTCACATGCGCACCCCCTGTAAAAGCAGACAGAACAGTTATAAGTCGAACTTCTCCCTGTTCTGGAGGAAATTCTGTTGTTTAGTAATTTACATAAGTCAAATTCGAGATAGTAAAAGAATATATATATTTTATGTTTGAATTGTTCATGTACAACTCCGTACGAGGTTATGAAACTTAAGTAAAATGCATTCTTTACTGTTGCTAATGAAATATACTTTTTGTTTTTATTATTGCATACACAGAGATAGACTTTTTATATTCTTTGATACCCGTTTTTGTTATATAGTTTTTTGTATTGAAGAAATCTTTAAAATCTTAATTAAAGAGTTTTGAAAAGATTATCTAGAAATAATTATTGTTAATTACTGTTACTGTTATGAATTTAAAATTATAATTGAGCTAATTGAGATAATTAAGATTCTCAGAATTTATATGTTGAGTTTTAAAGTTAAAATTAATGATACTTAAGTCATGATAAGACGTTTGTGAAGAAAAAGATATTTGTGCTTTTGTTGATAGTAGTAGAGATATTGTTACATATGATTGTAATATTTTGCTTTAATTTCATCAGAGTGTGTGTGCTTCGACTCAACCCTCTGATTTATAGCAAGAAAAGGTGTCATTATAGACAAGGATGTGTATGCTGTTACAGTAAAGTCCTTAGCAATATTAAACAGAAAGGAATAGATTTATGCTTCGACGATTCTGCAGTTGTACACTTAAGTTCTTTTGCTTTTGTTTTTTTGTTAATGGGGAATGAGAATAGCCCGCTGACAATAAACGTAAAACTCTATCGATAGTCATTCCTAACGTTTGTTCACTTTCATTTGTTTATTTATTATTTTCTTCTTAGAGATACTCTGCGACAATTTTTTATTTTCAGTACAGTTAAAGGAAGGAGGCCCGTCTCATCTGACACGTGGGTGGATACCACAACGTATTTCAAGGTCGCCCCGTCCCAGCTCTCTCTCTCTCTCTCTCTCTCTCTCTCTCTCTCTCTCTCTCTCTCTCTACTCGGAGACTGACACGAGCTCCTTTTGATGATAAAAGAATGTTGCCATCATTGTTTCTTTTTTTTTGTTTCTTTTTTTTGTGTTTTTTTTCCAGCAAAGCTAGGCGATAATTGTGCCTACATTTTATTGCAGTCGATAGATTGTTGCATGCTGTTATTGCATAAATACTGATAAGACATCGGTAGTACCGCCATTTGCATAAATATTTTCGCCACATATCGCAACTGTTTAGAGAATAGATAGAACTCCCATTGACAAATTGTGGAGCCAGCAAGTTGCCACTTATGCTTTTATATATATACATGGATTATGACAGCAGGAATTTGCATAGTAAAAGAGACTGTGTTAGAATGAGCATTACTATGAAATATAAGTATAGAACTCTGTTCTTACTTCTGAATGCCAGTCTCCATTATATATATATTGATATTCTTGATTTAGTATTTTTATTTTATTTTTTATTATTCCTATTTTGATCATGATTATTAGTTATGTTATTATGATTACTGTTATTGTTGCTATCTCTCAATGGCCTGTTGCTAATTATTATTTTTGAAATGCAATAAGCAGTAACCTGATGATTTGTATCTTTTATCTGAATTCATACTTGATGTTATTGTAGCCACTGCTAATAAGAATATTTCTTTAGTGGCTTTTCTCAGCATTTAATGATTGTTCTTTTTGATGTCTATAGTAGAGTAATGCTATGTAGCAGTTTCTCAGCTAAGTCCTAAGTATCTTGGAATAATAATCTAGTTGTGTAGACACATACCTTCCATTACCACCCTATTTCTAGGCAGCCCCGACCTGCAAGTTCTAAAAGTCTTTAGATTTTGTCCTCTCAAACAAGTCCCTGTTGCCCATTGAATAGAGATTGCAATCACTTGCAGTTGCAGGGGAGGCAAAGTATAGCCTCCGAGTACCAACGTATGGCCATTGTTGGTACCCTGAAGTCATAGGGAACCTTTCTTACAACTGTAGTAGTGACATAGGTTCAAATTTTCATCCCGAGGTCTGCTTCGAAGGGTGGTCTTAGTCAAGATCGGCCGAGGGTAGGACGAAAAAGCCAGGCTGGAGGGATTAGAAAGGTGCATCGATCGCTTCCTCTTTGTCTTGCCTATCTTGGAAAGAAGATAATTTATGGTAGTGTACGAACCTGGGCCTGCAGCGAAGACGGCGGGGGAGAAAAAAAACGAAGAGAGAGAAACTGTGGAATCACGCCTAGCAAGAATTTCATGAGCAAGGGAAAGAAAAAAACAAAAGTCTTTAATATCCTAAAAACACTCTAAAAAGCCATGTAAACGAATTGATGAGATCCCAGAGAAAGAGAAAACAAAAGGGGGGTAATTCCCATACATGTCCTAACTGTAGTGAAGAGAGAAAAAAAAAAAAGAGAGATGTTTTTCTAAATATCTGAATAATACCTTTAGAAGCCACGTACACGCATTGACGGGATTCAAACACAGAAAAAAAAAATCCCTATACATGTCCAAACCTTAGTGAAGAGAGAAAGAAGGGTATTAAAAAATCCCTTACTGGTTGTTGGAAAGAACAACCCACGTTTTAGAACTGAAAGAAAAAAGTGGGAAAGAAAAGGTCCCCTTTTATTATTTGTTTTACCTAGTTTTAAGATAATTTTAAGCGACAACTCAGAGACTCCTTTAAAGATAGTTTTTGAATAAGTGCCTTTGATGAATTGTATGATTTGCACCGATAGTAATAAGTTGTCTTCTGCTTAAATAATATTAGTGTTTTGTTTTAGCATTATCATTGTTTGAATCATGATTTAATCTTTGTGTTCATTAAGTTCTCATATCAGTTTGTCTCTGAATAGGAATTGCACATTGGAATGATGAATGTTTTCTGACTTTTCACATCGTAACCAATATTTTGTTTCAGGAGTAGTTTTTTTAAGGCCTAATTTTAAGACAAATCAATGCCCCATAGTAACGATAGGAAATTACCATTTATGTTATTGTCTATCGCATTTTAAATGTTCTACATGATTTATATTTTTACTGTAGCTAACCAACTTTGGTAAATCTTTTGAAAAAGGAGAGAAGTAGACACAGTAACGTCATGATCTAAACTAACTTGTGATCTTAATTAGTGTTTACTAATGATTAGTTACACACTGAAATCCTAATGATTAAGGTTAAATTTATTTGTTAAATATAGGAATTCTTAGAAAAGAGCTTAAATAATTCGGCCCCATTTCTATTGTAAACTAATGTTAGCTAGGATATGTCCAAGAGCTCTCGAAAAAATAGCCCATGCTTCGACTGAAATAAGAGATATTTCAGTTTTGGTTGGGAGGGATGTCGCATGACTTCCGTCATGCTGAAGCCAGTCCGTCATGCTGAAGCCAGAATCTGAAACTTGTAACAAATCTTGAGGGGTAACGGTTGGTCGAGGGCACAGATATTTTATTACATGCCCTCACTTTTATTGAGTTTTGGGTGCAGACCATGTTTTCCCTTGGGACCACCAAGATTTGTGGCTAGGCACCTGGAACTAACCGCTGGCGCCATGCACCCCCCAAGAGGCCTAAAGGATAAGGGACCCTCGGTCCTCGAAAACACCACAAGTCCTGAAGAGAAACATGAGAGGCTAGAAGTCAAGCGTGAAATAGAATACTCTCCCAATTGTTTTCTGCGGTACGGCCAATGTTTGTAGAAAGTGTCAAGGAGATATATGACCGGACCCATGAGACTTAGCATCTGGCATCGAGTACCTGAAGAGGGTGAGAAAGGCCGAGAAGTTAGCCATTTCCTAAACCACAAGAAACACAAACATTTGACCCGTACGTATGTACATGCCCTGGAGAGATACCCAATAGCCACACTCTGACCTGGAACTTTTCCGTTCTATAGGCTTGGTGAAATAGCTCCTCCCCGGAAATAGGAGGGACTCCACTTCGAACCTGGCGTTGATTTGCAGGACTGGATGTCACTTGAGTTCATTGGCAGGATTTGATGTCAAGCCACGCCCTGCCCTGGGGGTATTTCAAGAACCACCCAGGGCAGACACAGTTAGTTAGAACTTTGCCCGGGGCACAAATAGATCATAGATTGTGATAGTCATAGGGTGGGGGGCATTGAGGCGTCGAAGATGTTGTACTCTAGAATAAATTAAGATAAAGGAACCACTGCTTGTCCATTCTTACCTTGCACCCTTCTGGTACTAATATTAACGTGGGGAAATAGTAATTAACGTAGTGAGAAGAATTCATTACAACAACTGGTGACACGTGGTGTAATAGTAATTAACTTTACGACAACTTGGTGACGAGCGGTGAGATAACCCAGTCGTCTTACAAAGTGGTGAATTCATCCTACAACTTGTTGGGCAGCGGTAGAATTCATCTTACAACTTGTTGGGCAGCGGTAGAATTCATCTTACACCCTGCGTGCTCCTGTGTCACAGCCACCCACCTTCATGTCCTCCCTCATAATATCCTCTTGCCTGGTAGATCCATCCTCAACAGCCTTTTCCCAACGTAATCCTCATCCCACCTCAGCATATGCCCAAACCATCTCAGTCTGGCCCCTCTCACCACGTCCCCAAAACATCCTACCTGCGCTGTCCCTCTCATACACTCATTCTTTATCCATTCTATCCTCGTCATCCCCAAACAGGCAGCATCTTGATCTCTGCCACCTCCATAATAATAATAATAATAATAATAATAATAATAATAATAATAATAATAATAATAATCGTTCCGGTTTTACGTCACGGACTCCCTTTTCTACCAAGGGCTATGACGGTTGCCTTCTTGCGAAGGACTTGTTTAGGCATATTTAATCGTTACCCTGAGTGCATGCCCTTGCTAACCTCAGACCGTGACGGGGCGCGAACCCTCGACCTGACGCCTCAAAGGCGCGGATGCTACCGCTTGAGCCACGGTAACTACAATAATAATAATAATAATAATAATAATAATAATAATAATAATAATAATAATAAATATCTACACTGTACACACACACACACACACACACACACACACACACACACACACACACACACACACACACACACACACACACACACACACACACACACACACACACACACACACACACACACACACACACACACACACACACACACACACACACACACACACACCCACACACACACACACACACACACACACACACACACACACACACACACACACACACACACACACACACACACACACACACACACACACACACACACACACACACACACACACACACACACACACACACACACACACACACACACACACACACACACACACACACACACACACACACACACACACACACACACACACACACACACACACACACACACACCCACACACACACACACACACACACACACACACACACACACACACACACACACATATATATATCCAAAAAAAGTATGTTTGGCCGTTTATCTTGGGAAATGATTTATGCTTTAGAATTGCTTTATCAATATATCTGGGATCCATTGTCCTTTAGATAAATTGATATCAACCTTCACTTTGATGAGCAATACCTAAACTATTTTTCACTTGAAATGACAAGTGCTTCTGAACACCACGGTGGCTCCACTCCAATCAA
>JAXCGZ010004959.1:0-24372 GCA_037179515.1 Halocaridina rubra | reverse complement strand
CTCTTAGTAGCTCAGTCAGAGAGAATGGGGCACCTGTTTTGTCTTCAGTGTTGATGGCCTCATCTATTTCTTCCCATCTTGCAGTGGTGAGGTCCTATTCTTTGGCTGCCTGGAGAGTGCGGTAGGAGTCTTCAGTGCATGTTACGGATGATGTTGAGCCAGTTTTTGAGTTCTTTAACTCTGTCACAGTAGTACCATCTGTCCCGATGAGTGGTGTGTTGTGGTTTACAGAGGGGGATGGAGGAGATTGCTGCAGCTTGCAAGGCATTGACTAGCTTGGCCTCTGCTTGGTCGATGTCTTCGGATGGCGTGTAGGCTGAAAACCAATTGCTGAGGTGCTTTTGGAATCTGCCCCAGTCGACCTTCTTGAAATTCCATCGAAGGGGAGGAGCAGGGAATTGGAAGATTTCAGGAATTGGCAGCGTGAGATGAATCCTGTATTGGTCGCTCTTGACCAGGGGATGAACTCTCCATGTTGCGTCTTGCTTTAGGGAGCTGGAGACAAAGGTGAGATTCAGTATTCCACCTCTGTTATGAGTTGGCTCATGATTGTTGAGAAGGGAGACGTCTTCTTGGTCGTCCAGCAGGCTCATGATGTGTCTGCCTGAAGCACAGGGGCGATCATACCTGAATCTTGGATGGTGCGCGTTGAAGTCGCCTTCTATTACCAAGTCACGATGACTGGCTAGCCCGAAGAGGATAGTCAGGTCTAAGCCACCATCGTGTTGTAGTAAATGTTATACATATCTATACAGCTGCCCTGAAGTTTGATGTTAACAGCGAGGACATGGACATCTTCACCGCAGAGGACTGGTCAAGTCATTTCCTTGGCTAACATGTTTTTCTTGATGAAGGTGGCTCTGCCTCTGTTCTCCCCTGGAAACCAGTGCTGGTAGAATCCTTTGTATCCTGAGATTTTGGAGTGTTTTGCTCTGTGCACAGGGTTTCTTGAACCATGATGACATCTATGTTGTCAGCCTTGGCAATGCCTTCAAGATGTTGTACCTTGTGTCTGAGACCCTGGGCGTTCCAGTGTAGGATCCCGGGATTAGACATCTTGATGATTTAAGGAGGTGGAGGTGGTAGGAGTGGTGGTGTGTTGAGGCTGGTGGTGGGTTCTGGAGACGAGGGCTTGGGCGACAACGGAAAGGGATACTTCGATTACTTTATTGGAGGCATCTTGAGGAGAGGCTTCGGTTTCGAGGAGTCGGACGGCTGCCAGTATGGCTTGAGTAAGAACGTTGGTGAGCTCATTTACTGAGAAGAGGGTTTGTTGTTGGGAAGAGGAGGCAGAGGTTGGTGTTTGGATAGGCTGTTGAGGTGTGGGGGTATGGGATTTAAGTCTGGGGTCCCAGGACCTGGTGTGGTGAGCAGGTGTGTGTGGTCAGAGTGTTGCATGTGACTGTATTGCGTGTTTGAGTGTTGCATGGGTTGGAGGTGTTGGTGTGAGTGTTGCATGAGGGGATAGTGGGAGTGTGAGAGTTGTTTGGGGGGGATGGTAGGAGTGTGAGTGTTGTGTGATGGGGTGCATGGAGTTGGTGTAGGGGTGGAAACTATAGGAGGTGTGATCTGTGCCTTAGGAGCTGGGTTAGTGTTGTGTGGTGGGTTTTGGGAGGGGAGGTTGGGTTTGAGTGGAGCAGGAAGGGGGCCTTTGCCAAGGATTGGAGGTGGGGGGAGGAGCTGGGGTGAAGTTGGAGATAGTGTGATTGGTGGCAGGGGCAGAGGGAGGGACTCTCTGAGGAATCCTTTTCAGCCTTTTTGGCAGCGGTTGTTCCATGTGTGATGGTTTCCCTTACAGTTTGGGCACTTGGCAACTGTTGCTTCTTTGGCAATGAATTTGTTGAGGCAGCTGTCAGTGGAATGTCTCCTACTGCAGATTGCGCATCTCTCTGGGAGATGGCAAGTATTTCTATGTTGCCCAAATCTTTGACACCAGAAACATCTCAGTGGTTCAGGAGTGTAGTCTCTTATGTTGAATTTGCCCCAGATGCCGAGGTTTACTTGAAAAGGGGGTGGACCACAGATGTGGACTAGAACTTGCTTTTAGGGGACGGCTTGACCCACTGTTTTTGGAGGAGCAACGTGGGGCAGCAGTAATATACGTTTGCTTGGTTAGCAGGTTAACTGACCAAGCAACAGAGAAGCTAATGAGGATATATTTCCTTATTTTTTGGGCAGGGTTCATCCCCTGCCAAGTGAGGTGAATTGAAGCTGCGGATCTTCTCTGCGGCTTCTACTGAGGATGGGTGGATGATAAATTCACCCTGTACATTAGGCTTAAGTTTGCAGCCAAACTCGGTTAGTTGGTCTTCCAATTCTCTAATTAGGTCATATGCCTCTTTAGTGGAAGGAGTCTGGACTTTCAACTTTGATATGGGCTCTCTAATGGCATCGGTCTTTTGGGCTGGGGGGAGGGGAGCTGGGGCAGCAGCACTCTCCTGGCTGCCGCCAGAGGCCGTCCTTGGCCTCTTCTTTCCCACAACCGTCCACCCCTCTTAAAGGGGGTCGAGTTCCATTCCCCCTTCTGGGAGGGGGGAGCAGGAGAAGCGGTAGAGGCCATGACTAACAACTAGTCATGGATATCCACAGATATCACTAAGTATATTATATCACTTGCACTGTTTGTCAAGTTTGTTTGATAAAATATAGGGGCCTTGTGGCTGGATCACTTCAGTTAATTGGAACACTACAACACTTTATCACTAAAACAGTCTTCTATCTTTCTTCCCAACTCTTGTGAGAGAGGGGAGTGCAAACAGAAAATATGCAATGTATCACCTTGGTTATGAGACACACCACAAAGTATGCTTAGCACCAAGTGGTCTTTTTATTTCTATTCCCAGCTCTCTTAAGAGAGGGAAAAACAAACAGAATATAAATGCAAAATTAAAATTTGAACACTATCTGTAGAATTATGGAACACACAATAATGTGTGTTCAACTAACCAAAACAACACAAAAGCACAAAAAACAAAACAAAACAAAGGCAATCTTTCTGTTTCTCTCTCTGGCTCTCGTGAGGGACAAAGAAAAGAAAACACAGATACTTAGGTTCGTTGAATCTTCCACTTCAGATCAGGAAAGTATTGGAGGAGGAGAAATTCAGTCTGGTTCCAGCTCCAGTAGTGATAGGACCTGCCTAAGTATCTCTGTCCTCTTTTTCTCCTCGCTCACGAGAGCCAGAAAAAGAAGCAAAGCTTGTTTTTATTTGTTTTGCATTCCCGTTTTTGTTTTAGTGATTACCTAATTGTGATTACCTAATTGTGTTTACGGGAAAGAGCCCAAAGCTCGTATCTTCCCGTCTCCTCATCGGTTCCATTTTATACTTAGTGATACTTATCATACCTGTCCTTAAAACTATGGATTGAGATAGCATCAACTACCTCCTCGCTTAGCGAATTCCAATTGTCAACTACCCTTACACTGAAAAAGTATTTCCTTACATCCTGCAAAGAAGTTTTCTTACGAAGATTTAAACTATGACCTCTAGTTCTAGAGCCAGCCATATCAAAATATCGATCCCTATCCACTCTATCATAACCATGAAGGAATTTAAAGACTGTCACCATATCCCCCCTCAATCTTCTAGCTTCGAGTGATGGTAAGTCTAATTCCCTCAGCCTCTCATCATAACTGAGATTGCGTATTTCTGGCATCAGTTTCGTGGCATGTCTTTGAACTTTTTCAAGCTCTCTCTTTTATAAGAGTTGGGAAGAAAAAGGGAAATAGAAAGTGTTCAGGTTTCTAATTTATTTTTATCTCTTTTGTGATAGGTAGTTGAAACCTCTTCCTACCAGTGAAGTGAATTTCTCCTCCTCCACTCCATCCCTGATCTGAGGTGGAAGTTTCTGTAAGGAAAAAAACAACCTAAGTATCTCTGTTTTCTTTTCTTCCTCTCTCACGAGAGCCAAAGAGAGAAACAGAAAGATTGCCTTGTTTTGTTGTTGTTTTTTGTGCTTTTGTGTTGTTTTGTCTAATTGAACACACATTATTGTGTGTTCCATAATTCTATAGAGAGTGTACAAATTTCAACCTTGCATTTATTCTGTTTGCTTTTCCCTCTCTTTAGAGAGCTGGGAAGAGAAATAAAAAAAAACTACATGGCGCTGAGCATAATTTCTGTTTGCACTCCCCTCTCTCACGAGAGTTGGGAAGAAAGATAGAAGACTGCTTTAGTGATAAAGTGTTGTAGTGTTCCAATTAAGTGAAGTGATCCAGCCACAAGGTCCCTATATTTTATTAAACGAAATTGACAAACAGTGCAAGTGATATATACTTAGTGAAATCTGTGGATATCCATGACTAGTTGTTAGTCATGACCTCTGCCGCTTCTCCTGCTCCCCCCCAGAGGGGGGAATGGAACTCGACCCCCCTCAAGAGGGGTGGACGGTTGTGGGAAGGAAGAGGCCAAGGACGGCCTCTGGCAGTAGCCATGAGAGTGCTGCTGCCCCAGTCCCACCCCAGCCCCAAAGACCAATAGAGAACCCATATCAAAGTTCTAAGTTCAGACTCCTTCCACTAAAGAGGCATATGACCTAATCAGAGAGTTGGGAGACCAACTCACCGAGTTTGGCTGCAAATTAAGCCTAATGTACAGGGTGAATTTATCATCCACCCATCCTCAGCAGAAGCCGCAGAGAAGATCCGCAGCCTTAACTCACCTCACTTGACAGAGATGAACTCTGCCCATAAAATAAGGAAATACATCCTCATTGGCTTCCCTGTTGCTTAGTCAGTTGACCTACTAACCAAGAAAATGTATATTACGGCTGCCTTACGTTGCTCCTCCAAAATAGAGGGCCAAACCATCCCCTCAGAACAAGTTCTGGTCCATATCTGTGGTTCACCCCCTTTTCAAGTTAACCTCGGCATCTGGGGCAAATTCAACATAAGAGACTACACTCCTGAACCACTGAGATGTTTCTGGTGTCAAAGATTTGGGCACCATAGAAATACTTGTCATCTCCCAGAGAGATGTGCAATCTGCAGTGGGAGACATTCCACTGACTGCTGCCTCAACAAATTCAAGGCCAATGAAGCAACAGTTGCCAAGTACCCAAACTGTAAGGGAAACCATCACGCATGGAACAACCGCTGCCCAGAAAGGTTGAAGAGGATTCCTCAAAGAGTCCCTCCCTCTACCCCTGTCGCCAATCACGCCACCTCCAACTTCACCCCAGCTCCTCCCCCCACCTCCAATCCTTGGCAAAGGCCCCTTCCAGCCCCACTCACACCTAACCTCCCCACCCAAAACCCACCACACAATACCAACCCAGCTCCTAACACACAGATCACACCTCCAACAGTTTTCATCCCTACACCAACTTCATCCACCCCATCACACAACACTCACACTCCTACCATCCCCCCAAACAACACACAACCCTACCATCCCCTCATGCAACACTCACACCAACACCTCCACCCCAAGCAACACTCAAACACACAATACAGTCACATGCATCACTCAGACCACACACACACCCGCTCACCACACCAGGTCCCAGGACCTAGACTTAGATCCCATACCCCCACACCTAAACAGCCTATCCAGACACCTTCTTCTGCCTCCTCTTCCCAACAGCAAACCCTCTTCACAGTAAACGAGCTCACCAAATTTCTTATTTAAGCCATACAGGCAGCCGTCCGACTCCTCGATACCAGAGCCACTACTCAAGATGCCTACAATCAAGTCGTTGAAGTAGCCCACTCCATTGTCGCCCACGACCTCGTCTCCAGAACCCACCACCAGCCTCAACAAACCACCACTTCTACCACCTCCACCTCCATAAATCATCAAGATGTCTAATCTCGGGATCCTACACTGGAACGCCCAGGGTCTCAGACACAAGGTACAACATCTTGAAGGCATTGCCAAGACTGACAACATTGACGTCATCATGGTTCAAGAAACCCTGTGCACAGAGCAAAACACTCCAAAAATCTCAGGATACAAAGGATTCTACCAGCATTGGTCTCCAAGGGAGAACAGAGGCAGAGCCATCTTCATTAGGAAAAACCTGTTAGCCAAGGAAATAACACGACCGGTCCACTGCGGCGAAGATGTCCACGTCCTCGCTGTTAACATCAAACTTCAGGGCAGCTGCATAGAACTGTGCAACATTTACATACCACAGGATGGTGGCTTAGACCTGACTACCCTCTTCGGGCTAGCCAGTCATCGTGACTTGGTAATAGGAGGCGCCTTCAACGCGCACCATCCAAGATTCAGGTATGAGCGCCCCTGTGCTGCAGGCAGACACATCATGAGCCTGCTGAACGACCATGAAGACGTCTCCCTTCTCAACAATCATGAGCCAACACATGGCAGAGGTGGAATACTGGACCTCACCTTTGTCTCCAACTCCCTAAAGCAAGACGCCACATGGAGAGTTCATCCCCTGGTCACAAGCGACCACTACGGAATCCATCTCACGCTGCCAATTCCTGAAATCTTCCAAATCCCTGCTCCTCCTCCTCGATGAAATTTCAAGAAGGCCGAATGGGGCCAATTCCAGAAGCACCTCAGCAATTGGTTTTCAGCCTACACACCATCCGAAGACATCAACCAAGCAGAGGCCGAGCTAGTCAATGCCCTGCAAGCTGCAGCAAACTCCTCCATCCCCCTCTGCAAACCACAACACACCACTCATCGGGACAGATGGTACTACTGTGACAGAGTTAAAGAACTCAATCACCGGCACAACGTCATCCGGAAAATGCACAACACTGAAGACTCCTACCGCACTCTCCAGGCAGTTAAAGAACATGTCCATGAAGAGACACGCAACATTAAGAAGAAAAAATGGCTAGAGTGGTATTCCACCCTAAATGCTCACACCTCCGTGGGCCAGATGTGGAGGAGCATTAACTCCTTTGCTAAAGGAAAACCTCCTAAAATCATCCCCCACAGGGATCCTAGCAGGGCAGCAGAAGAACTCTCCGTCAAATTCGTGGATAGAGCAAGCTCCAACCAGCTCCCCATCACCACCAGAACAACTCTTCAGGACCTCACCACTGCAAGATGGGAAGAAATAGAAGAGGCCATCAACACTGAAGATGAAACAGATGCTCCATTCTCTTTGACTGAGCTACTAAGAGTAAGCAAAAGCTCTAAGTACACAGCCCAAGGTGCTCATAGAATCACATACACAATGATTCAAAATATGGGACCCCAAGGGGAGCTTGCTCTGCTCTCTCTGATCAATTCGACATACTCATGAAGAATCAGACTAACCTCATGGAACAGAGCAGACATTCAGCCCATCCCAAAACCACAGGACCCTGACAACCCTCGCCCCATTTCCCTCCTAAGCTGCCAGAGCAAGACGGCAGAAAAGATGGTCCTTAACAGAGTCCGCTGGAAATGCCCACCCTTCCCAAAAAACATGTTTGCCTACCAGCCTGGCTTAGGCACCTCAGAATGCATAGCCTCCATGTTATCATATATCAACAACTGCCATGGATACATCGTTTTTCTAGACCTAGAGAAGGCCTTTGAACTAGCCAATGTGCAGGCAATACTCTCAGCTCTCGTTTCAAAGCAGATCAAAGGTAACCTTCTCTCATGGATCAAGCAGAGTCTACAAAACCGTAGTGCACGAGTCAAAGTAGAAGGGGACTACTCCACCTACAAAAACCACGAAAATGGGACCCCCCAAGGTGGAATCCTTAGCCCCTTCCTCTTTAATTGTCTCATGGAAAAACTCATGGACATCGCACTACCACATGGAGCCAAACTCTTCAACTATGCGGATGACTTTGCCCTCGTCACAATAGGCGACAGAAGCTCTAACAAGACACAGCGCTGCCTCACCAAGATTCACCAAGCCTCCATCTCCCTTGGAGTTAAAATCAATGCCGGCAAAACCAAGGATCTTCCCATCCACCAGTGGAGACCAGACACTTATCTGGTCATAAGTAAGGAGCCTGTGGACTGGTTTACGCAGCACCAATACCTGGGTGTAATCATCGACGGCAGACTAACCTTTGGACCTGAAATTCAACACTTGCGCGACAAGTACAGCCAGTGACAAGCGGTTTTTCGTCGGATGTTGGGCCTCTACGATGGTGCATCATTTAATGTCCTCAGAAGCTTCTATTTACAAGCCATTCGCAGCCCTATAGACTATGCTTGTCCCACACTCTGGCTACTAAAAGACCAACAGTGGGACAAGATAGAAGTAATTCAAAACAATGCCATACGTACCATGCTAGGAGCCCCCATGTGGACCAAGAGAGAAAACATCCAGATGGAATTGGGACTCATGCCGCTCAAATTCAGAGCTCAGCAAAGACTGACCCTCTTTGTGTCTAAAACCACCACTGCCCAACATAAATGCCTCGCTGGCACAAATCTCCATCTAGCCCTCAATCGCCACCCCAACCACCATCCTAGAACCTGGGCAGCCAAGGTCTGCACCAGCCCGCAAGCACTGCCAGTCAGGGAGAGCATCCTAGCCAAGATACAGGACACTCCGCCTCTTGAATACAGATGTCCACCCCCATGGAATGACCAACCACTCAACATAAAGATTAAGCTCCCTGACAACCCCAAAAACTTGGTAAACCTGCTTGTCCTTAAAAACATATACAAGGACAAAATTCAGAGCTGGAGCAGGCCAAACTCCCAAGTCTTCTCCACTGACGGTTCAGTAAATCAAGAATCTGGAGCCTCAGCTGCCGCCTTCACCACTGGACACCACATCCTATCCTTGAAACTATCAAACTCCTGCTCATCGCTCCAGACTGAGCTT
Organism: Halocaridina rubra; assembly: GCA_037179515.1. Classification (NCBI taxonomy): domain Eukaryota; kingdom Metazoa; phylum Arthropoda; class Malacostraca; order Decapoda; family Atyidae; genus Halocaridina; species Halocaridina rubra. Next base: position 15,616 of record JAXCGZ010004959.1, on the reverse strand, counting down.
GTTGCCATAGCCAACGCCCTCGACTACTTCATCCAGCAAGGAGCTGATCATGCCCTAATTCTCTCTGACTCTAAAGGTGCGTTACAGGCAATCAAGAAGCGACTCCTCAGAGACAATGTACGTATCATCACCACCATCCTCAACCACTACGACAGGATGGTCAGCCTTGGAAAAGCCATCACTCTTGCCTGGATTCCCAGCCACGTCGGCATCAAGGGAAATGAGGAAGCCGATCAAGCTGCCAAACAAGCCATTCCCAGAGCAGAAATCCAAATATCTCTGCCTCCTGGGACTCAACAGATAAAAAATAAAGCCACTAAGTCACTCCTTAATGCCTTAATAACTAAACACAACCTGTGCACAGACATTGGCTCCCCCTCCACATGGTGGTACAAAGCCACCACTGATCTTCAGCGAATCGCCCTGCCTAAGAACCTTCGACGAAGCACGGCAGTCAATGTGTACCGTCTGAGACTCGGGTAAAAGTGCACCTGGCGAATTGTGGATAATATCATCAGCGAATGCACCTTTTACCAGGTAGCCTCACCACATCCACTGCTCCACTACATCCTCGAATGTGATTACTTTTCAGAAATTCGATGGAAAACTGATGCCCCTGCAACATCCAGCAAAGATCCAAATGCCCTTCATGTTGCTAGCTCCATAATCAGACTAGCAACAAACAACTACATGAACAGTCTACTAAATATCATCAGACAATACCCTCCACCAAGATAACCATGTAATAACTCTCTCTCGCCTCCAAAACAGGAATTCATTTAAACTGTTTGATGTAAACTAATATTCCTCAACTGAACACTTATGCTTTCCATTATCTTTACAGTTTTGCACAACCTCACCTGTGGGCCAAAATAGGAAAGTCCTATCACCCTCAAGAGTGAATACCACCAACAATAACAAGATTTCACACCACCTTCTCACCAAATAGGAAAGCCCATTTGCCCGCAAGAGCGAATACCACCTACAAATAACAAAATCTTACCCCACCTGCGGGCCACAAGGGAAGGTCCGCTCACCCTCAAGGGAGAACATCAAGGAAAAAAAGGAGAAATTTACTTCACTGGTAGGAAGAGGCTTCAACTACCTATCGCAAAAGAGATAAAAACAGAGTAGAAACTAGAACACTTTCTATTTCCTTTTCTCTTCCCAGCTCTTATAAAAGAGAGAGAAGAGCAGGCAGAAATATTTAGGGTTATAGAACACACACAGTCACTTGTTTTCACTAAAACAAAAACGGGAACACAAAAACAACATAAAAACAATCTCTCTGTTTCTTTCTCTGGCTCTCGTGAGAGAGGAAGAAAAGAAAACAGAGATACTTTGGTTCGTTTTTTTCTTTGTAGAAACTTTCACTTCAGATCAGGGAAGTAGTTGAGGAGGAGGAAATCACTTCACTGGTAGGAGGAGGCTTCAACTACCTATTGCAAAAGAGATAAAAACAAAGTAGAAATTTGAGCACATTTCCAAATCTTATAAAAGAGAGAGAAGAGCAGACAGAAATATTTAGGGTTATAGAACAAACACAGTCACTTGTTTTCACTAAAGCAGAGAAGGAAACACAAACGGAATAAAAAAAAAGGTCTTTCTGTTCTTTCTTTGGCTCTCGTGAAAGAAAGAGAATAGAGATACTTAAGCTCGTTTTTTGTAGAAACTTGGTCGGCTTCAACTGCTGACAGAGAGGATGATGGAGGTCCTATAGCTACTGGAGCTGGAACCAGACTGTTGTGGAGAGTTAATCTGCTGGGCGGAGTCGGCTTCAACTGCTGGGTGGAGTCGGCTTCAACTGTTTGCTGCTGGCAGAGGGAGAGAGGAGAGGTCCAATCGCTACTGGAGCTGGAACTGGACTGTGTGTGAAAGTGATGACACAATTACTGAACATTCACAAATCTTATTATACAGTACACTAAAACTGAAAATCTTTATGAAATAAAACATTACTATTTTTCTCTTACCTTATGCAGAATAATAAATACAATGTAAACAATATGTAGAAAAGAATTCATATTTTTAGGCTTCTGTGTTGTCGTATGCAGCTAGGTTTTTCCTTTTCAGTATACTTGACAATATTACAAGTAAAAACAGCTATGATTAATAAATTCAACAAACTAGAAGGAAACCAAAATAGTATGTAGGAAAAATGCTTACCGGTGCTTATTGGAGGTTTTCCATTTGCTTACATCATCAGTTCAATAGTTACTCAGGGAGAAGGTTAGGTTAGTGACTAACTACTGGATCTATGCAGACAGAAGTAAGAGTGAGATAAGGAAATATGAGGACTAGAGGTACTTCATGGTGATATTAGGAGTAATAGAGGCTAGAGCGAGATAGACTTTTTTTTTTGTATAAATTGAGTTAGATTTAAAGTTTGATCCTCCGATAACATACCTTGGTTAGAAAGTTATTAATATTTTTTTTCCCTCTGAAATGACCAGTTCATCAGTTAAGAGGAATATATAGCAGAAACAGGCGGGTATCTCCTCAGATGCAAAGTCGAATTTTCCTTCAAGTGGGCTTTTGTTTTGCATATTATTTTCTTCTCAAATTACCAAAGACAAATTTTAAGTTAGGATGTGTGTTCCCAGAAAAGAGATGAATTGAGTGACTAAATAGTAATCATATGAAAATATAGAAATTCTGCGTGAAGCTTAAATACAAACTTTTCTCTCTCTTTCCTTTTTTCTCTCTATATTCTGTGAAAGGGAAAACATAAAATTGAACCCATCTCTGTCCCAACCTACCTTATCCAATGGTCGGGGAGGGGTGGTAGAGGATCTCCAGGGGATGTAGAAGGAGGAGGAGTGGCTGTTAGGAGACTGAAACAAAAAGTCCAGAAATTAGAGACAATGGTTATAAGCCTTGATGATAAAATTCGGAGTATGGATAGAGAAATGAAAGAGGATGAAACACTCATAGAATAAGTAAGATTTTTGAGGAAGCAAATAAAGCACAAGGGCAAGAGAGAAAGGAACTAGAAAAACAAATAAAGTAGCTGGAAGGGGAAAAGATTGAACTAAAAACCAGAACTTCTAAACAAGAAGATAACAACAAACAGCTGAATGACAACCTGAATGAATTAAATGCTAGTTCACTGCTCTCTTCTGAGAGAGATGATATTGCAGCTTGGATGGTCCAGACAATTTAGAAAAGACTTTCAGGAGCTGAATATGGAACATGATGCCATGAAAACTTCCTTTGCTGATGCACTAAAGGGGAATGTGGCAGCAAAGAGGCTGTGAAGGTGGTGGCACTGGAAAACATACCGACAGTTAACCATAAAGCAACAGTAGTAAAAGAAATGAAAAACATTGTGATGGAAAGGACAAATCCACTGATTAAACAATTAAACATGCACTTGATGAAGAGAAGACAATGGTAATCTCAGGCATAAATGAATCCTAGGGGCCAACATGGCAAGGGAGATTTGAAGAAAATAAAGCTTGGGTTGTAGACCTGATAAGATAGCTTGGAGTAGTTTGTGATCCTGATGATATTGTAAACATTCACCAACTCGGCAAATATTCTAGGGAAGGAAAGCAAAGACCGATAAAAGTAACATTTGAGAGAGGGGACACATGTAAAGAAATACTGATGAGGAAAAAAGCCTGAAAGACCTTCAAGAATTTAAAAAAGTGTTCATTAGATGATAAAAAAAAACACAGGAAGAGATGGAAATGATAAAAAACTTGTTGCAAAAGGCTGAAGGTTAAATTAGGAAAGAAATGAAGAGAAGAACAATTTTAATTCCAGAGTCCTTCCAGACAAAGGGGAGATAAAGAAAATAATGATAGAAGATCAGGGGATGAGGCATCATTAAAACTGTTATACACAAATGTAGATGGATTAGCTGGAATGGTAGGAGAATTAAAAGATAGGATTCACAACAGTAATGCAGATATAGTAGCAGTTGCAGACACTAAGTTGAGTGAGGACATAACCAATGTCACAGTTTTTCCTAAGGGCTTTCAGAATATTAAAAGTTGAATGATCTGAGAGGACTGGTGGATGGATAGCTCTACTCATGAGTGAAAGGATTCAAGTTGAAAAAATAAACTTTGGTATAAAAAGTGAGTTCAAGGAATTTCTTGCTGCTCGTATAAATACCAGGTCAAAGAGCATTATAATAACTTGTATATACCCACCAAGGAACCAACATAGGCTAGAAGTTTATGAAAAAAGTCATATAGGTACTATTGAAGCCATAAACTCAGTTGTTAGCATTGCACGGGAGAGAAAATGTAGTATTTTGATTATGGGAGATTTTAATCACAGATAGATAGTTTGGCTAAATCTTGGCATACACAGTGGTGAGGACTCATTCAAAGAAAGATTCCTAGATTGTGTAAAATGAAATTTTCCATACTAACATGTACTGAAAGCAATGAAGGCCAGGGGTGGAGAAGAGTGTTGGGGTTTAGGATGCTTGAGTGTTGCTAAGATTCTGTTTTACTAAGGGGACTCAAAGTACCGAGCTCGGTTAAGAGCTCACAAACAGACAGGACAGATATTTGTACTTGAACACCCCATCTCTATTACCATTAGGCATTTAAATGAAACTCAGAATTCAACTTTTTTTAAATTTTGGAAATGCAATGACATTAAAAGAATTGAATTAAATTTCTCAAATTAAATTTTATGAAATGCTGCCTCGAATCCCGGAGGTGGTAAGCACGATTTCGCTTCCCGGCACCACGGACGTATGCCAAGACTTTGGCCTCAACTCGACGATTACCTCTGTCACACAGGCAGAGTAGAATACAGGACACTGCAATTTCAGAAACAGAAATGACACACTGTTTTTAATGGGAAACTGAAAGCATGAGCACACATATAATGAGTTTCCAATGTCATTCTACTGGATAAAATATATTGGTTATTCACAGCTAACAAGAAATATTTATGCTACCATAATAGCATACAAAACCATTAATTCTTTACTGGTTTTAAAGAAAAACAATATATTCACAATAAATGAAGAATAAGCAAGACAAATACAGTACTATATGTATTCCTTAAATTGTGTGTAACCACAAAAGTTGCAATGCTTATTACTGATTAACAATTAATATGGTAAAACACTCTATTTATGATAAAGGAAGAATCTACGAGATAAATACAGTATTCATTCACTTTTGGTTATCAAGAACTGCTTGCAATGAAAAAAAAGGGTGCAAAACCACCTTTTGAGGTATTTGCAACTTATAACTCAAAACACTTTATCCCCAACATATAAAGAATTAGCAAGATAAATACAGTATGCATTCATTAAATTGTGGTTAACGGGAAATATTTGCAAAGCCAACAGGGTAAAACTACCTTTTAATTATTTGCAATTTGTATAGCAAATAGCTTTATTGACGAGTTTTTGACGTAAAACACTTTATTTACGATGATAGAAAGAGGTGAAATGAAATTAGAATTTATTAGGAAAAGAGATAGATTTTTACGGGCTCATAACCAGTCTTCAGAGGATGAGATTTTCGTTTATCACATTCAATGAAAAGAAACTTCTTAGCAATGTAAATCAGCTGTAATTTACAGGTTAAGGAATTAACTTTGGCATTAGCCAGTAACGAATGTAACTAATTCTCGAAAATAAACCAATTTGCTTGACCCACGAGCTTTACCATACACTATCCCTCACCTTGTTGTGCTAGATGAATTCCTGTGAAGATGCCACGTAAATAAGGTTTGAAATAAACTTAGACTGCTCAGGCGAGATGTTGCCTCTTGGATGTTTCGGCGCCAAAGGAGGGCGTCTCATTGTCCCTCCTGGTGAGTTCATCTGTAAGATACATTTTCTAGAGCAGTAACTGGCTCTGATATAATTTAAGGACTATTTTAGTGGTGATCCCTGGCAGGCATTTATAGCAGAGATGCAAGGGAGAGACAGTATTTTTAGGTGCAACAAGTGGAAGCAAATAAAATAAAACGAGAATAATAATGAAAATTTAGGTTACTGGTAAACAATCTCCAGAATGTTTTTGGCTCGTAGCAGACGGAAAATAGGAGCAGCCTTTATATCGGGGCTATACTTCTACACGTACAAGAAGAGTAAATAAGGTATATTTAAAATTAGCTATAAGCTAAAATATAAATTGCAAATAATCATAATCTGCAAAAGTCAAGAAGTGGGAATTAATTTTTTTAGTTAGAAGATAACAGTCAAGTTACTAAATTAATTAATAAGGCATGTAACAGCCTTTGGTTACTTTGAGCGAAACACTCTGTCACAAAGAGCTATCACTATTTGATCTAGTATTCACAGATAATGTGTTGGATATTGAAAAAATGAGTATGAACCACCAATTGGAAAGAGTGACCACTGTGTGTTGTTGATGGAATATTTAATTCAAGATGTTCTGCCTGACAGTAGAGGCATTGAGGACATGAGGAGGCATTATCTGAAAGGAGATCACATCAAAATAAATAAGCTTTTTGCAGTTATTGACTAGAGGATCTTATTTTACAACAAATCTGTACAAGAAATGTACGACATATTTTGTGAAAAATATGGTAAGATAGTAGATTGCAGCATACCTGTCACTAAATTAGGTGTAATCCATGCCAGAGAGAAATAATTCGATAATGAGTGTAAAAGAGCTAAGGAGTGGAGAGACAAATGCTGGGAAAGGTATAAGAGGAGAAAAAACATAAATGCCTGTCAAGCCTACGAAAGAGCAAGAAACGATATCCTAAGTAAAAAAAGAGAGGCAGAGAGAGACTATAGAAAGACATCACCAGGAAGGCTAAAGAAAATCCCAAGCTGCTCCTCAGCCTTATCAGAAGAAACCTGAAGGTAAGAGAGACAGGTCTTAAAGCTTAAGAGCAAACAAACAAACAACCAAACAAATATTTATTTCCATTTTGTACAATGGTTATTCAACATTAATAGTAACTTCTAAGTAGACATGTAATTAAACTAATATATAAGAGGGTAGTACATATAGTTAAATCAAATGTAGCTTTCATAGAAAATAATAATGCTGTAATAAAAATGTTAACATTAATGTTAATAATAAAGTAGTAAGTATGACACTAGATACAGGATCGTTATTATTGGCATCATTTCCATATTTGTTTTCCTTACAATGAGAATAATTAGTTCTTAGTGAGCAGCAAATATTTGTCCAAAAGAAAGCTATATAGTTTGCCTTTGAAAGCTGTGAAGGAGGGTGCATTTTTAAGATGCTCTGGAATATTATTCCAGAGTGTTGGCCCTTTGATAGTGATCATCTTTGAACCTGCTTCTGTGTTTGTTCTGTGAATCAAGAGCTCACTGCTCTGTCTAGTGTTGGTTCCTCTTATATCCCAAAATTTTGAATACAAAAACATAAATAGCATAAGCGACCTTGTTTTCTGCCCGCAGCCACCAAAGTTTATTGAGAGCTGGTGTGATGTGGTCATATTTTCTTATTCCTCCCAGGGCAACTCGAGCTGAAAAATTAATAAGCTTCTGTATTCTGTTTATCTGAGCATTAGTGGTAGCTCCCCAAACAGTTGTGATTACCTAATTGTGATTACCTAATTGTGTTTACGGGAAAGAGCCCAAAGCTCGTATCTTCCCGTCTCCTGATCGGTTCCATTTTATACTTAGTGATACTTATCGTACCTGTCCTTAAAACTATGGATTGAGATAGCATTAACTACCTCCTCGCTTAGCCAATTCCAATTATCAACTACTCTTACACTGAAAAAGTATTTCCTTACATCCTGCGAAGAAGTTTTCTTACCAAGCTTCAAACTATGACCTCTAGTTCTAGAGCCAGCCATATCAAAATATCGATCCCTATCCACTCTATCATAACCGAGAAGGAATTTAAAGACTGTCACCATATCCCCCCTCACTCTTCTAGCTTCGAGTGATGGTAAGTCTAATTCCCTCAGCCTCTCATCATAACTGAGATTGCATATTTCTGGCACCAGTTTCGTGGCATGTCTTTGAACTTTTTCAAGCTTAGCTATGTGCTTTTTCAAGTGCGGATTCCAAAAGGGGGCTGCATATTCGAGTTTTGGCCTCACATAGGTTACATAAATATTTCTGAACATTTCCTTGTCCATGTGCCTGAAGGCTACCCTTACATTTGATAAGAATGCATATGCTGCCCTTACTATGCCATTTATATGTATTTCTGGAGACAAATCTGCCAGTATGTTTACTCCTAGATCTCTCTCATTTTCTGTCTCTTGAAGTTGTAATCCAGCCACCGAGTAGTCAAGCTTGGGCCTTCTTGCACTTGTACCCATTCTCATTACCTTACATTTTGAAGAATTGAATTTCATTAGCCACTTTTCTGACCACTCATGCAGATTATTTAGATCCTCCTGAAGTTCTCAACCATTGTTCTCGTTTTTTACTTTCTTCACAATCTTTGCATCATCTGCAAACATATTCATGAATGAATTTACACACTCTGGTAGGTCATTTACATATACAAGGAACAAAAGTGGCCCTAAAACTGAACCCTGTGGAACTCCACTACTAACTCTTCTCCATTCAGACACTGAGTGTCTTACTCTAACCCTCTGTTCCCTTCCTTCTAAGTAAGTTTTTATCCATTCCAAAACATTTCCACCTATTCTAACCATTGATTGCAGCTTCCTAATAAGTCTCCCACGTGGAACAGTTGTGCAGTAATAAATGTGACTTAGGGCTAGAGATTCAACAACAGTTATTCGAGTGGTAGTCTCAAAATTGTCTTTTATACATGATAAGTACATTAATGTTCCTGTAACCTTTTTGCATACTCTATCTATGTGGGAATCAAACAACATGTGGTTATCAAAGTGAATTCCTAGGTTTTTGACTGCTTTGCTAGGTGTGATAATATTGTTGCAAAAATTAATTGTTGTGTTCTCTGAAATTTGTGCTATGTGGAACCTTGAATCAATAAATATGCACTGTGTTTTACTTTCGTCAATTAACAGCCCAATTTCTTGAAAATAGGTTTTAATATTTGACAGAGTGTTTTCTGCTCTTAAAGTTAGCTCTGGGAGATTATTAATATCACCACTAAGGAGTAGTTAAGTGTCATTTGCATATTTTACGACTAGACAGTCAGAAATGAAAGAAGATGGATCATTTACGTATATGGAGAAGAGGATAGGACCAAGTACTGATCCCTTTGGAACACCAAATGATACATTTTTTGGCACAGAGATAATGTTGTTAGGCGTACAGACTGTTTACGATTAGATAGATACTCGCTAAACCAGCCTGGATCAATATTTAAGTTAGTACATTTACTTAAAAGAATTTCATGATTTACACTGCTGAAGGCTTTTGATAAGTCCAACAATACAAGCAGAGATATTTTTTTCATATCTATATTATTATAGATACTATTCGTAACTTTAAGCAGTGCAGTTTCCGTCGGGAGTTTCGGTCTGAAACCATGTTGGCTAATCGATAATAGTCTATTTGACTCTAAATATGACATAAGTTGGCATGCAACAATTTTTCCTAATATTTTAGAGAAAATGGGTAGCAGGGAAATGGGATGATAGTTTGTCACATCTTCTCTGTCCCCCTTTTTATGCAGAGGTATTACATGTGATATTTTCCAAGAGTCAGGAAACTTTTTAGTAACAATGGAAGTGTTCATAATAGTTAGAATATAGGATGCAATCATGGGTAGAGCATCTTTGATGAACTGAAATGGTATACCATCTGAACCATAAGAGCCAGAGTTTCTTAGGCTCTTTATGGTAAGAATTAGGGTAGCACAATTGATAGGATTTATCTTGAAGTACTCTCTTGTGTTTACATTGGAAGAATTGTCATTTAAGCAATTACTCATATTCACTGAGTTGATGTGTTCTTGAGTTTTTTCATATGTATTTTTGCCAACGTTAGCAAAATAGTTATTAAAGTTTTCCGCTTTGTCTTTCAACTCCGTAATATTTTCATAACTTTCTGAGTTACTCTTTTCATTTGGTATCATGCTTCTTATCACTTTCCATGTTGCTGCTGTATCATGTCTAGAGTCATTAAATTGTTTTTTGTAAGAGTCTTTTTTACTTACACTGATGAGAGATCTGACACGTTTCTTTTCTGTTTTATAACGTTCTCGGAGAGTCATATCATATCTATTCATTTTTAGCTCTTTTTGTATTTGATTTCTGATTTGCATTGCCTCTTTAATGTCATTAGTTAGCCAGGGGGCTGAGGGGCGAGTTATTTTTCTTGTTACAATGGGTGCACAACTATCTAAGCATTCAAGGAAGACTTTTGTTAAAATCTCAACCTGCAAATCGACGTTATCTATGTATTTAATTATATTAAGTGAATTTGTGTTGTTGATTAATGTTTCACAAAAGATATCAGGGGAGTAATTTTTTAGACACCGGAATGTCTTGAAGAGAGGCTTCCTTTTGGGCTTGTTTATGTTTATCATAGCAATGCTCAGCTCGTGGTCTGTAGTTGGGCAGGGAACTACGTCACAATAGGGCATACTTTCCACTTTATTTGTTATTATCAGATCTATAAGAGTCCTATAATTAGGGGTTATGCGGGTCGGTTTTGTCACTATTTGTGTTAACTTCACAGTGTTGATCACCCTATTAATTTTGTTATCTGCTGAGAGCAAGTCATCATTAAAGTCACCAAGTATGTATATGGGTTTATGGCGCACACAGATATTTCTGAATGTTTCTAGCAGATGATTGAATGAACTGGTAGGTGCTTTAGGGTGACGGTAAACACACCCTACAATGAAAGATGGAAGTTTCTGATACTGTACAGTAATCCATAAATCTTCGAGCTCCTCAGTTTTTTTCTAAACCTGTGGTTATTTCTGATGCACTAAGATAATTTCTAACATAAATACAGGCATTAGAGAACATCATCCTTTCAGCCATAGAGGTATGCAAAGCACCGATGGAGTTCGATGTCCATAAAGCTACAGGTCCTGATGATATATCCCCTCATATACTTAAAAAAAAGCGCAGATTCAATATCAGCCACACCAAGTGATTACCTAATTGTGATTAACTAATTGTGTTTACGGGAAAGAGCCCAAAGCTCGTATCTTCTCGTCTCCTGATCGGTTCCATTTTATACTTAGTGATACTTATCATACCTGTCCTTAAAACTATGGATTGAGATAGCATTAACTACCTCCTCGCTTAGCCAATTCCAATTATCAACTACTCTTACACTGAAAAAGTATTTCCTTACATCCTGCAAAGAAGTTTTCTTACGAAGCTTCAAACTATGACCTCTAGTTCTAGAGCCAGCCATATCAAAATATCGATCCCTATCCACTCTATCATAACCATGAAGGAATTTAAAGACTGTCACCATATCCCTCCTCACTCTTCTAGCTTCGAGTGATGGTAAGTCTAATTCCCTCAGCCTCTCATCATAACTGAGATTGCGTATTTCTGGCACCAGTTTCGTGGCATGTCTTTGAACTTTTTCAAGCTTAGCTATGTGCTTTTTCAAGTGCGGATTCCAAAAGGGGGCTGCATATTTGAGTTTTGGCCTCACATAGGTTACATAAATATTTCTGAACATTTCCTTGTCCATGTGCCTGAAGGCTACCCTTACATTTGATAAGAATGCATATGCTGCCCTTACTATGCCATTTATATGTATTTCTGGAGACAAATCTGCCAGTATGTTTACTCCTAGATCTCTCTCATTTTCTGTCTCTTGAAGTTGTACTCCAGCCACCGAGTAGTCAAGCTTGGGCCTTCTTTCACTTGTACCCATTCTCATTACCTTACATTTTGAAGTATTGAATTTCATTAGCCACTTTTCTGACCACTCATGCAGATTATTTAGTTCCTCCTGAAGTTCTCTACCATTGTTCTCGTTTTTTACTTTCTTCACAATCTTTGCATCATCTGCAAACATATTCGTGAATGAATTTACAGACTCTGGTAGGTCATTTACATATACAAGGAACAAAAGTGGCCCTAAAACTGAACCCTGTGGAACTCCACTACTAACTCTTCTCCATTCAGACACTGAGTGTCTTACTCTAACCCTCTGTTCCCTTCCTTCTAAGTAAGTTTTTATCCATTCCAAAACATTTCCACCTATTCTAGCCATTGATTGCAGCTTCCTAATAAGTCTCCCATGTGGAACAGTGTCAAACGCTTTCTGGAAGTCTAGGAATATGCAATCTGCCCAGCCCTCTCTTTCCTGTAAGATTTGGCTTACCTCATCATAAAATTCTAATAAGTTTGTTACTGTTGATCTACCTTCTCTGAAGTCAGGGGAGATTCCAAGATGCTGGAAACAAGCAAACATGATGCCTATCTTTAAAAAGGGAAGGAGGGATATGGCTCTAAACTATATACGTGTTTACTTGACCAGCATAATTTGCAAAGTTATGAAGGAACAACTAAGGAAACATATCTCTCTTCACTTGGAATCCTTTAACTTTTTGTCAGTGAGACAACATGACTTCAGAGAAGGTAGATCAACAGTAACAAACTAATAAGAATTTTATGATGAGATAAGCCATATCTTACCTGAAAGAGAGGGCTGCACAGATTGAATATTCCTAGACTTCCAGAAAGCATTTGACACTGTCCCACACAGGAGATAAACTGAGAAGCTGCAAGTAATAGCGAGAATAGGTGGAAATGTCTTGAAATGGATAAAAACATACTTTGAAGGAAGGGAACAGAGGGTTAGAGTAAGACACTCAGTGTCTAAATGGAGAAGAGTTAGCAGTGAAGCTCCACAGGGTTTAGTTTTAGGGCCACTTTTGTTCCTTGTATATGTACATGACCTACCAGAGTCTTTAAATTCATTCATGAATATGTTTGCAGCTAATACAAAGAATGTGAAAAAAGTAAGTAATGAGAACAATGATAGAGAACTTCAGGAAGATCTAAAAAGTCTGAATGAGTGGCCAGAAAAGTGGCTAATGAAGTTCAATATTTCAAAATGTAAGGTAATGAGAATGGGTACAAGTGCGAGAAGGCCCAAGCTTGACTACTCTGTGGCAGGAGTACAATTTCAAGAGACAGAGAATGAGAGAGATCTAGGAGTAAACATACTGGCATATTTGTCTCCAGAAATGCATACAAATGGCATAGTAAGGGCAGCATATGCTTTTTTAGCAAATGTAAGGGTAGCGCTCAGGCACATGGACATGGAAATGTTCATAGATATTTATGTAACCTATGTGAGGCCAAAACTTGAATATGGAGCCCCCTTTTGGAATCTGCATTTGAAAAAGCAAGTAGTTAAGCTGGAAAAATTTCAAAGACATACCACAAAACTGGTGCAAGAAATACACAATCTCAGTTATGATGAGAGGCTGAGGGAATTAGACTTACCATCACTCGAAACTAGAAGATTGAGGGGCAAACTCCTCCATCCCCCTCTGCAAACCACAACACACCACTCATCGGGACAGATGGTACTACTGTGACAGAGTTAAAGAACTCAATCACGGGCTCAACGTTATCCAGAAAATGCACAGGAAACGTCGCACTCAAGACTCCTACTATACACTCCTGGTAGTCAAAGAACATGTTCATGAAGAGACACGCAACATTAAGAGGAAAAAATGGCTAGAGTGGTGTTCCACCCTAGATGCTCACACCTCTGTGGGCCAGATGTGGAGGAGCATTAACTCCTTTGCTAAAGGTAAACCTCCTAAAATCATCCCCAACAGGGATCCTAGCAGGGAAGCAAAAGAAATCTCCGTCAAATTCGCAGATAGAGCAAGCTCCAACCAGCTCACCATCACCACCAGAACAAGTCTTCAGGACCTCACCACGGCAAAATGGAAAGAAATAGATGAGGCCTTCAACACTGAAGACGAAACAGATGCGCCCTTCTCTTTGACTGAGCTACTAAGAGTAAGCAAAAGCTCTAAGAACACAGCCCCAGGTGCTGATAGAATCACATACACAATGATTCAAAATATGGGACCCCAAGGGGAGCTTGCTCTGCTCTCTCTGATTAATTCAACATACACACGAAGAATCAGAACAGCCTCATGGAACAGAGCAGACATTCAGCCCATCCCAAAACCACAGGACCCTGACAACCCTCGCCCCATCTCCCTCCTAAGCTGCCTGAGCAAGATGGCAGATAAGATGGTACTTAGCAAAGTCTGCTGGAAATGCCCACCCTTCCCAGAAAACATGTTTGCCTACCAGCCTGGCTTAGGCACCTCAGAATGCATAGCCTCCATGCTATCATATATCAACAACTGCAGTGGATACATTGTTTTCCTAGACCTAGAGAAGGCCTTTGAACTAGCCAATGTGCCAGCGATACTCTCAGCTCTCGTCGCAAAGCAGATCAAAGGTAACCTTCTCTCATGGATCAAGCAGAGTCTACAAAATCGTAGTGCATGAGTCAAAGTAGAAGGGGACTACTCCACCTACAAAAACCACGAAAATGGGACCCCCCAAGGTGGACTCCTTAGCCCCTTCCTCTTTAATTGTCTCATGGAAAAACTTATGGGCATCGCACTACCACATGGAGCCAAACTCTTCAATTATGTAGATGACTTTGCCCTCGTCACAATAGGCGACAGAAGCTCCAACAAGACACAGTACTGCCTCACCAAGATTCACCAAGCCTCCATCTCCCTTGGAGTTAAAATCAATGCCTGCAAAACCAAGGCCCTTCCCATCCACCAGTGGAGACCAGACACTAATCTGGTCATAAGTAAGGAGCCTGTGGACTGGGTTACCAAGCACCAATACCTGGGTGTAATCATCGACGGCAGACTAACCTTTGGACCTGAAAATCAACACTTACGCGACAAGTACAGCCAGCGACAAGCGGTTCTTCGTCGGATGTCAGGCCTCTACAATGGTGCATCATTTTATGTACTCAAAAACATCTATGTACAAGCCATACGCAGCCCTATAGACTATGCTTGTCCCACACTCTGGCCACTAAAAGACCAACAGTGGAACAAGATAGAAGTCATTCAAAACAACGCCATGTGTACCATGTTAGGAGCCCCCATGTGGACCAAGAAAGAAAACATCCAGATGGAATTGGGACTCATGCCACTCAAACTCAGAGCTCAGCAAAGATTGACCCTCTTTGTGGGCAAAACCACCACTGCCCAACATAAATGCCTCGCTGGCACAAATCTCCATTTAGCCCTCAATCGCCACCCCGACCACCATCCTAGAACCTGGGCAGCCAAGATCTGCTCTAGCCTGCAACCACTGCCAGTCAGGGAGGACTTCCTAGCCAAGATACAGGACACTCCACTTCTTGAATACTGATGCCCACCCCCAAGGAATGAACAACCACTCGACATAAAGATCAAGCTCCCTGACAACCCCAAAAGCTTGGTAAACTCGCTTGTCCTTAAAAACATATACAAGGACAAAATTCAGAGCTGGAGCAGGCCGAACTCTTAAGTCTTCTACACTGACGGTTCAGTAAATCAAGAAGCTGGAGCCTCATCCGCCGCCTTCACCACTGGAAACTACGTCCTATCCTGGAGACTGTCAAACTCCTGCTCATCGCTCCAGACTGAGCTTGTTGCCATAGCCAATGCCCTCGACTTCTTCATCCAGCAAGGAGCTGACCATGCCCTAATTCTCTCTGATTCTAAAGGCGCCTTACAGGCCTTACAGCCTTGATAGTGACAAGATG
>JAXCGZ010004958.1:22500-24412 GCA_037179515.1 Halocaridina rubra | reverse complement strand
TGAGTTCTGCTTCAAACAGAGGATCTCCTCTGCTGGAGGCAATAAATATAATGAAGAACTCTTTTAACGTTATGACGTCAAAATCAAGGACTCTTAAAAACAGACACCTCTCTCTCTCTCTCTCTCTCTCTCTCTCTCTCTCTCTCTCTCTCTCTCTCTCTCTCTCTCTCTCTCTCTCTATATATATATATATATATATATATATATATATATATATATATATATATATATATATATATATGTATATGTATATATATATATATATATATATATATATATATATATATATATATATATATATATATATATATATATATATATATATCTATTTATCTATCTATCTATATACCTATCTATCTATCTATCTCACGCACAGACATTATAAATATACACACACACACACACACATAATAGATACACCCTCTTTGTCTCCAGCTTCAACTCATTTCTATATGGGGTCGCTGATTCTTGCTGGCCTTTTCCACCTTTACCTGTCTCGTGTAGCTTGTTCCCTTAACCCCTCGTTCCGAATATAATTTTTTTTATACTATCCTTCCATCGGTAACAAGATGAATAGCTATATACTACAATTTTAGCACTTTATTCATCTTCTACTACTATCACCATTACTACAACAATACTACTACTACTGACACAGCTACAATCGTAGTCTCCGTGGCAAAATGGTAGCGTTTGCGACTCTGAGGCGTCAGGTCGAGGGTTCGCGCCCCGTCACGGTCTGAGGTTAGCAAGGGCATTCACTCAGGGTAACGATTATATTTGCCAAAACAAGTCCTTCGTAAGAAGGCAACCGT
The DNA here is from genome assembly GCA_037179515.1 of Halocaridina rubra. Taxonomy (NCBI): domain Eukaryota; kingdom Metazoa; phylum Arthropoda; class Malacostraca; order Decapoda; family Atyidae; genus Halocaridina; species Halocaridina rubra. The sequence continues at coordinate 23,597 of JAXCGZ010004958.1, read as the reverse complement.
CCTAGCCCTTGGTTGAAAAGGGAGTCCGTGACGAAAAAAACGGAACAATTCATTTCTACTATTACCATTACTACAACACTACTACTACTACTGACACAGCTACAATCATTAGCAGTATGTGTGATGTGTGTATATACATATACATATACACACAAACACACATATATGTGTGTGTGCGTGTGTGCGTATGTATGTATGTATGTATGCATGTATGTGTGTGTATGTGTAAATAAATAAATAAATAAATAAATAAATACTATTTACAATTTTATGATGAAAAAAAATCGAAAAATTAAAAAAAAATAAATAATAAATCTATCACATAGGAAAAACGTAAAAAGAAAAAAAATGTAAAAAAACACACACACATGAATATAAGATAATGAATGAGGAAGTACAAAAAGACAATAATAATAATAATTCTACAAAGCAGGAATTGAAGTTGCCTTTTTGCAATTATGTAACTCTGAATATTGCATGTGATAACTATCGGTCACTCACACTATGCAAAGTACGACGAGGAGGAGGAGGGGAGGTAGGGAGGGGGGGGGAGGAGGGTGAGGAGAAGGAGGAGAAATAAAGGTGGTAGAGGGAGTAGGAGGAGGAGAAATAGAGGTGGTATAAAGAGGAGGAAGAGAAGAAATATATTTGGTAGAAGTAGGAGGATTAGGAGGAGAGGAGGAGGAAGAGATGAAGTGGAGGTGGTAGGAAGAGGAGGGGGAGGAGGAGAATTATCGGAGGGGAAAAGAAAGAAGGAATATTGCAAAAGACGAATAAGTAGTAATTGAAGAACATATAAATGAATAAGAAGAAAAAGAATTAAAGCTGTAGAGGAGAAAAAGTAAAAAAAAAAATATTAAAAAAGATAAAACGATAGTAGAAGAAGAAGAAGAAGAAGAAGAAGAAGAAGAAGAAGAAGAAGAAGAAGAAGAAGAAGAAGAAGAATGTCATTTATAAGTAGAATAAAAATATTACCTCAAAAGAGAGAGGATGATAAAATAGTATCTCGAAAAGGAAGGTAAGAAAAATCATTGCGAAGAAGAATAATTGAGATAAGAAGATGAAAAATCGGAATAGAAGAAGAAGAAGAAGAAGGA
>JAXCGZ010004958.1:12500-17500 GCA_037179515.1 Halocaridina rubra | reverse complement strand
CATTGCGTTTAACGAACAAAGACAAAACTGGTCTTGCGTACCTCGCTAAACAAGCAAAGACCACAATATGCTGACCATTCCATTTAACGAACAAAGACAAAACTGGTCTTGTGTACCTCACTAAACAAGCAAAGACCACAATATGCTGAACATTGCATTTAACGAACAAAGACAAAACTGGTCTTGTGTACCTCGCTAAACAAACAAAGACTACAATATGCTGAACATTGCGTTTCATAAACAAAGACAAAACTGGTCTTGTGTACCCCACTAAACAAGCAAAGACCACAATATGCTGTACATTGCATTTAACGTACAAAGACAAACTGGTCTTGTGTACCTCGCTAAACAAGCAAAGACCACAGTATGCTGACCATTGCATTTAACGAACAAAGACAAAACTGGTCTTGTGTACCTCGCTAAACAAGCAAAGACGACAATATGCTGTACATTGCATTTAACGAACAAAGACAAAACTGGTCTTGTGTACCTCACTAAACAAGCAAAGACCACAATATGCTGAACATTGCGTTTAATGAACAAAGACAATACTGGTGTTGTGTACCTCACTAAACAAGCAAAGACCACAATATGCTGTACATTGCATTTAACAAACAAAGACAAACTGGTCTTGTGTACCTCGTTAAACAAGCAAAGATCACAGTATGCTGACCATTGCATTTAACGAACAAAGACAAAACTGGTCTTGTGTATCTCGCTAAACAAGCAAAGACCACAATATGCTGACCATTCCATTTAACGAACAAAAACAAAATTGGTCTTGTGTACCTCGCTAAACAAGCAAAGACCACAATATGCTGACCACTGCGTTTAATGAACAAAGACAAAACTGGTCTTGTGTACCTCACTAAACAAGCAAAGACGACAATATGCTGACCACTGCGTTTAATGAACAAAGACAAAACTGGTCTTGTGTACCTGGCTAAACAAGCAAAGACCACAATATGCTGACCATTGTGTTTAACGAACAAAGACAAAACTGGTCTTGTGTACCTCGCTAAACAAGCAAAGACGACAATATGCTGACCATTGCCTTTAACGAACAAAGACAAAACTGGTCTTGTGTACCTTGCTAAACAAGCAAAGACCACAATATTCTGAACATTGCGTTTAACGAACAAAGACATAACTAGTCTTGTGTACCTCGCTACACAAGCAAAGACCACAATATGCTGATTATTGCGTTTAATGAACAAAGACAAAACTGGTCTTGTGTACCTCGATAAACAAGCAAAGACCACAATATGCTGAACATTGCATTTAATGAATAAACACAAAACTGGTCTTGTGTACCTCGCTAGACAAACAAAGACCACAATATGCTGACCATTGCATTTAACGAACACAGACAAAACTGGTCTTGTGTATCTCGCTAAACAAGCAAAGACCACAATATGCTGACCATTGCGTTTAATGAACAAAGAAAAAACTGGTCTTGTGTACCTCACTAAGCAATCAACGACCACAATATGCTGACCATTGCATTTAATGAACAAAGACAAAACTAGTCTTGTGTACCTCACTAAACAAGCAAAGACGACAATATGCTGACCATTGCGTTTAATGAACAAAGACAAAACTGGTCTTGCGTACCTCGCTAAACAAGCAAAGACGACAATATGCTGAACATTGCGTTTTATGAACAAAGACAAAAGTGGTCTTGTGTACCTCACTAAGCAAGCAATGACGACAATATGCTGTACAATGCGTTTAATGAACAAAGACAAAAGTGGTCTGGTGTACCTAGCTAAATGAAGAAAGACAACAATTATTTTGGCAAAAGATTGCTTAAGTGACAAAGATTATGCTAGAAGAGAACCTTCACTGGTATGTTATGCATAATGTATACACACAAACGTCACAATGCTATACCTTGTTTACAGAAAAAATAATACTCTGGGACAGATCTTGCCTAACAAAAAGAAAATATACAATGATGATATGCTTGAGTAACGAGGTGTGACACTACCTACCTTCCCAAAAGAACAGAGACATAAAATTCCTGGTATACCTTGCTGGCTTCGCATTCACGAGGTCGAAAGATCGGTTCCCGTCCAAGACCGAGAGTTTAAGCTGTTTACTGGCAGGAACTGCTGTGGTTGGACACCACAGTGGGGGGTTGGGGCTTGCCCTGGCTGACGAATACCCATTGTATTGTAATGGAAATAAAGTTTGTTTGTTTTTTTAATGAACATTTTCTTCGCCTACATCTACACTGCATATTCTTGGATATTCATTAAACGTCTTTTATTATCCCTTCGCATCTGACAAGTCATTACACTCTCCATCGCTGTTTCTCTTTACTTTATGTATTCTTCGTGCCCAGGCCCGATGAGGGATGTTTTATTCTATTATTTTTTTGCCAGTCCTGGTGTCACAATCATAAAAAAAAAAAAAGAAAAATACAACTCAGCGTACCTTGCTTCACAAATATTGACAAACAGAGACAAAAGTAGCAAGGTATACCTCGCATAACGAACAAAAATGAGTAAATGTTGGGTCGCATACCTTGCTTCACGAACAAAGAATAATGCAATGCTGATATATTGCGTTTAACGAATAAAGCACCAGTGACCTATCATCTCTCTCTCTCTCTCTCTCTGCTCTCTCTCTCTCTCTCTCTCTCTCTCTCTCTCTCTCTCTCTCTCTCTCTCTTTCTCTCTCTCTCTCTCTGTCAAGAATAAAATGTCTCATTTTTAGGACTGATAATTTTTTATCATTATCTCTTACCCTTCTGACAACCAAATCGAGCAGCGTTCATCAACATACCTGTGTAAAAGAAAAAGATTTAGTAATAATAACACTACTACTACTACTACTACTACTACTACTACTACTACTACTACTACTACCAATAACAATAATAATAATAATAATAATAATAATAATAATAGTAATAATAATAATAATAATAATAATAATAATAATAATAATAATAAAAATAATAATATACTCGTATAAAGGAGAGCCCAGTGGTATCTGTTGTAAGATAACCCTTGTCAATCAGCTGACTGAGTACATTCTATTAGATGTGCGTGAATAATGAAGGAACAGATTCTTCACCAGCTACGAATTTCTGCACCTCTTGATAATATAAATATGTTGATGACTATATCAGTAAAGCTACCTTGAAACAAACATACGAAGCCATTAACACACAACATACTTAAGCACACACAGCTACTACATACATACATACATACATACATACATACATACATACATACGACGTACATACATACATACATACATACATACATACATACATCCGCAACACATACGACGTACGACTACTACCTCTACTCCCCCCCCCCCGTACAACTTGCGACATGCTGCTAACTTATCTAAAGCATTCATGAACACTTTTATACACGCATACCTACTTGCATGCGCATGCTGACAATGCAAGGCAAATGCAGATATGAACACATATTGTCAATGAAAATAACATATTCACGCTGCTGTTCCACAGGGACTCAGAACGGTCCCTTCACACTGTTAATTTTGGTAAACACTATTATAGCATACATACACACGTATGTACAAGATTACATACACACATGCACATACTAACAGTGCCAAATGAATACTCACAAGCACAAACTCACAGTGCTAATGACAATACCGTATTAATACTGGTGTTCTCCAAGGGCCAACAACTGCCCACTTCCACTTTTAACTGGTCTGAAAACCACTAATGCATACATATACACTTGCATAGATACACACTTACTAACATGCACATACTCAAAGTGCCATACACAAACACACACACTCACACACAAACACACACACATACACACACACACACAACACACACACACACACACACACACACACTGGTTTTGCAGATGATGCAAAGATTGTGAAGAAAGTAAGAAACGAGAACAATGGTGGTGAACTTCAGGAAGAGCTAAATAGTCTGTATGAGTGGTCAGAAAAGTGGCTAATGAAATTCAATACTTAAAAATGTAAGGTAATGAGAATGGGTACAAGTGCAAGAAGGCCTTAAACTTGACTACTCGGTGGCAGAAGTACAACTTCAAGAGACAGAGAATAAGAGAAATCTAGGAGTAAACATACTGGCAGATTTGTCTCCAGAAATGCATATAAATGCATTTATATGCATATAAAGTAAGGGCAGCATATGCTTTCCTAGCAAATGTAAAGGTAGCCTTCAGGCACATGGACAAAGAAATGTTCAGAAATATTTATGTAACCTATAGGAGGCCAAAGCTTGAATATGCAGCCTCCTTTTGGAATCCGCACTTAAAAAAACACATAGCTAAGCTTGAAAAAGTTCAAAGACATGCCACAAAACTGGTGCCAGAAATATGCAATCTCAGTTATGATGAGAGGCTGAGGGAATTAGACTTACCATCATTCGAAGCTAAAAGATTGAGGGGATATGGTGACAGTCTTTAAATTCCTTTATGGTTATGATGGAGTAGATAGGGATCGATATTTTGATATGGCTGGCACTAGAACTAGAGGTCATAGTTTGAAGCTTCATAAGGAAACTTCTTTGCAAGATGTAAGGAAATACTTTTTTTAGTGTATGAGTAGTTGATAATTGGAATTCGCTAAGCGAGGAGGTAGTTAATGCTAACTCAATCCGTAGTTTTAAGGACAGGTATGATAAGTACCATTACGTACAAAATGGAACCGATCAGGAGACGGGAAGATACGAGCTTTGGGCTCTTTCCCGTAAGCACAATTAGGTACTCACAATTAGGTAATCACACACACACACACACACAAATTCACAGCACCAATGAAAATGCTATATTAACATTGGTGTCCTGCAGGGGCCCAGCGCCATTCACTTCCATTCTCAACTGGTTTTCTCCACTAACGCATACATACACGCTTGTACAGAAACACATACATGAAAATACTCAGAGTGCCAAACGCATACTAACACACACAAACTTACAATGCCAACGAAAATTACCATATTAATCCTAGCGTCCCGGAAG
>JAXCGZ010004958.1:0-5000 GCA_037179515.1 Halocaridina rubra | reverse complement strand
GCCATTCCTAGCGTCCCACGGTGGTCTCGATGGTGGCTTTGCCAACTCCAGAGACATGCACGCTGACCACACACAGAAACACACACACACACATTAAAATAGACATCATATATATATATATATATATATATATATATATATATATATATATATATATATATATATATATATATATATATATATATATATATATATATATATATATATATTGGTTAGACTATTTCTTGCAATATAAGAATGGAGGTAATTTTTTTTTTCACTTCTAATGTAGATGTACATACAAAAACTCGTAATATAAATGATAACAACAGCAGATTCTTTTCTACAAGAATTTTCAAAAAGTATTGTATCTGATAATAAAACTAGAGGAGGGGATAAACCCCCCACCCTCATCTCACATCACTTGGTGTTCTCCAGGGATCAGTTCTTGGTCCTACCCTATTATTTACGTAAATGATCGGTCTAATTTCATACTCGACTGTTTAGTTGTACAATATGCTGATGACACCCAGTTACTCCTTAGTGGTGATGTTAATAATCTGCCAGAGCTAACCTTAAGAGCAGAAGGAACACTCTGTCAAAAATTAATACTTATTTCAAGAAATTGGGCTGTTAAGTAACGAAAGTAAAACCCAATGCATGTTTATGGGTTCAAGGTACCACATAGCACGAATTCCAGAAAACACAACAATCAATTTTTTTTGTGGCAATATCATCACACCTAGCAAATCTGTCAAAAATCTAGGAATTCACTTTGATAACTGCATGTTGTTCAGTTCTCATATAGATGAAGTCTGCATATAGGTAACATGAACTCTAATGAACTTATCATGTATAATAAAAGACAATTTTGAGACTACGACTCGAATAATGGTTGTCCAATCCCTAGCCGTCAGTCATATTAATCATTGCAACCGTATGGGGAGCTACTAATAAGACTCAGATAATCAGAATACAGAAGCTTATACATTTTGCAGCTCGAGTAGCCCTGGGAGGAATGAGAAAATGCGACCACATCACACCGGTTCTCTTGAAACTAGGATGGCTGTGAGTAGAAATCAAGATCGCCCTATGCTATTTACGTATTTGCATACAAAATTTTGAAACAACATTATCGTATCTGACTATTTAATTTCAAAACAGTCATGGATATAAGGGGAACCAACACAAGACAGAGTAGTGAGCTCTTTATTCAGAGAACAAATACAGTTGCAGGTCCACATATGATCACTATTAGAGGGTCAACACTCTGCAACAATATTTCAGAACATCTTAATTATTCTTCCTCCTTCACAACTCTCAAAGGGAAACTATACAGTTTTCTTTTGGACAAATCGAGTAACTGCTTACACACTAATAAAAATTAATGATTTAATGCAATTTCCCTTAACACTAGTCATTCTATATGTAAATTAATATCACCTCCTTTGATCATTAAGTTAAGAACTTATTATAATCATTATAAGGAATACCAAATTGGTAATGATGCCGATAATAAGGGTCACTTTTACTATAACTATCCTGAAGGTAACTTGTTATTATGGTCAATGATTTTTAGACTTGAATATCGAATGTTATTATTACTACTTTATTATTAATATTGTCGTTACCACGTGTATTATTATTATTGCTATTATATCATTTAATTGTTGCTACTATTAATTTCTCTGAAAGCTTTATCTCTGTTCACTTGTTTGTGTAACTGTTATATCTTGAGAGTACTACTATACTACTGTACTATACTTATACACATGTATTTCTTTTCACTGTATATATTACCCTCTTACTTATTAATTCAATCACATGTCTACTTATAAGTGTACTCTTAGTTTTGTAAAAGAATAGCCATTGCAAAATGGAAATGAATGTTTGTTTGTTTGTTTTTTTACCTCTTATATTCATTTCAGATATCTTAATGTGAAATTTATTACTAATGTTCACCTTCAGTATCATTATTATCAATTTTATTATCATCATTATTTTCAGTAATACTCTTATTGCTATTATCATCATTAATTGGGGGAGACAGCCAAGGTAGATAGATAGATAGATAGATTATTATTATTATTATTATTATTATTATTATTATTATTATTATTATTATTATTATTATTATAATTATTATTATTATTATTATTATAATTATTATTATAATTATTATTATTATTATTATTATTATTATTATTATTATTATTATTATTATTATTATTATTATTATTGTTGTTGTTATTGTTACTATTACTATAATGTATAAGCTTACTCAATCATCTAATTATTCATTGTTTATTGGTACTTACACCTGTTAATTTAAGGTAATCTAACTTTTCTAGGAAAGCTATTTGGTTTTGTTCACCTGTAAGTGTATGCAGCACTCTTACATATTTGCTGAGTCTACTTATAAGTGTACTCTTAGATTTGTAACACAATAGCCATTGTATAAATGGAAATAAATGTTTGTTTGTTTGTTCATTTGTCCTGGGGAGAGGGGGGGGAGAAGACTCCTGGGCCCTCCTGGGGTTGAAGAGAACTGGAGGGATGTAAACCCCATCTCACATAAGGTACCCTTCAGAAGGGTACCTCCTGGAGGTGAAGAGGGGAGGGGGTAAGACCCACCTCATAATGGACCATACTGGGGGAGTGAAAGGGAGGGATGTAAACCCCATCTCATATCATTGGCCCTCCTGAAGGGAAGAGACAGGGGAGGGGTAAACCCCACCACACATAATAGACCCTCCTGGGGGAATAGAAGGGGGAGAGGGATTCCCCCAGCTCACATCCGGTCAATTAGAGACGTTATAATTCCGTGGTTAACCAAAGACGGCGACTTTGGATAACATTACCCGTCCACAGCTCAGTGCCACAGCGTCTGATTCCCATCCATAGAGACCCTCAGTTAGAATCCCCGTGATGACCTGTATTGCATTTCCTTGTCAGAATCCAGTAAGCCATATAAACAATATGATAAATAGCCACTGTCAACTCAGTAGGTCAATTGAATACTCAATAAATAAACAACCACATAAATAAATAATTAAATTAATAAATTATAGAAACGCATTTCATTTTATTGTCAGAAACTCCTGAGGTAGGAGAGATTAGCGGCGTCCTTAGAGTGCTAAGTAGGCACTGTCAACCCAGAAGGCTCACTGAGTATAAACTATTAGGTGTGTGAAGCTAATTAAGGAACAGTTTCTTCATTTATAGACGCGAATAAAGACATTAACTATTATCCATATTCATATTATTATTGTTATTATTATTATTATTATTATTATTATTATTATTATTATTATTATTATTATTATTATTATTATTATTATTATTATTATTTTAATAACTATTATTATTGTTATTTTCACTATTAATATTACAATAGTATGAACTAATTAATGATCTATTACTATAATTAGTAATAATTTCGGTGAACTTGACTCAACTGAACAATATAATACAATAGGGACCACATCACCTAATATCTACTATGGAGAACTAAAAATAACCATTAATTAAAGCTATAAAGCTTGGAAAAGCTTGAAGTCAAAAATAATAAAAAAAAAGAGGCATATGTTCAAGCTGGACAGTTCGTCCCTGGCACCCTTGGTGTTAGGTCACGCTAAAACATCGTCCTTTTGTTGGGGAAAGGACAGAAAGAAGGGGGGAGTGACAATTATATTGTATACAAACATAGTTTATATATATATATATATATATATATATATATATATATATATATATATATATATATATATATATATATATATATATATATATATATATATATATATATATATATATATATATATATATATATATATATATATATATATATATATATATATATATATATATATATATATATATATATATATATAAATCTATATATATAAATAATAAAAAGAAAATAAATAAATAAATATCGAGTAAAATAACGTTTTTGAAAAATATACTTTAAAGAAAGAAAATTCCGACTCAATTTACTGTATTTCTGACCGTTACGGCTGTGGTAAAGAACATACCCCATAGTGAGTGCGAGAGGGAATCTCATACCTCCCTACCAGTGCATTATTGTGTGTGTTAAAATACTTACACATACACACACACACACACACACACACACACACCAGTCTGATAGGCTCAGCGCAAGAGAGGCATATACTTGAAAACGACACCAAGCTCTGAATTTGACCACCCCTCCTTACACCCCCATCACCAAATACTCTCCTTATGGCTACCCCCCCACCTGAAAGGGGAACACGTTCCTCAACGAAGGTACTGGCCAAAGACAGAGGTATCAAACCTAGGTCTGTGTTCCCAAGGAAGGATTTTCACCTTCTAAGCTTTCCAGAAGGTATATCTCTCGCGGAAAAATTTCAATGGAGGAATAAATTCCTTCCCATTCACCATCATTCGCTGAGCATTCCCAACCAAAGCAAATGGTGGTTTAATCATCTATATGTCATGAGGAAAAACAAGCATCTTATTGAAGAATTGCAAAGGGGTGTGCATGGGGGGCTCCAATTCGTGTCAAAGGATAAGCCACCTCTTAGAACATTTTTCATTAAAGGGTTTCCTACTTATTGGAATAAAGAACAACTGCACTCCCTCTTAGAAATATGAAGATGGAAAATACATCGAAAGCCTACAACGCTTAAAGTATGATGGAAAAGAATCTTCGACTCTAAAGATGATGTGGAAATCAATTGAAGTCAATCCTCCAGAAGAAATTGTCCTTCTTCCAGGGATTAAAGATCCCCCTATCCTCAAAGTGCAAGAAAAATCTTCAACCAACATCCAGCGCTCCCTCTATTGCCAGAAGGGGCACACTTATCAAAAATGTTCAGCAGAGACTGCTGGGCCCATCACAACAACTCCTCGGTCCCGGACTTGCTCACGATGTGGCACAGTCACTGAAAATATGTGGGAGCATAACTGTTCCCAGCAGAATGAAGATAGTATCACCTCGGAGAGCCAAGATACAGGATCTGCCGAGGGTGAATCAT
>JAXCGZ010004957.1:5000-24433 GCA_037179515.1 Halocaridina rubra | reverse complement strand
GCACTTTACACAGTTATTAAAAGTAAATATACCAACAGATGTACAAACAATGATGAGCCCTTAATAATAATAATAATGATGATGATGATGATAATAATGTCCACAATCATCATCAAAGGAAAATTATTGTTGCCAATGATAATAATAATAATAATAATAATAATAATAATAATAATATTAATAATAATAATATCTAAGCAGAATTATTGGAATAGACATCATGAAAGTAATGCAGAGGTATATTCAAACCCAGCAGAGAGCTGGATATTCATTACACATCTTTTATAATCCCTTCACATCTGACAGGTCATTACACTCTCCATCTCTGTTTCTCTTTACAACCTGATAAAGTCTGCTTTATTTTATAATTTTTTGGTCCATTCTGGTGGGGAAAAAAAAAAAAAAAAAAAAAAAAATCGCGATACAGTGAGAACGCGAACCAAGAAACGCAAATAACCGGAGGAACACTGTATATATATATATATATATATATATATATATATATATATATATATATATATATATATATATATACACCTTGTTCCTTTTTCCACATTTTTTTATTTGTGAAATTGCAATAATGCCCCTAAAAAATAATAGTAAAAAATTGCGAAATTCGCTAATAACTCCCATACAAAAAAATTCGAAAAAAAATATTTCATTTAAGTAAAATATCGACCGCCTCGGAGGCACTTTTCCGCCATCCTCCTTCTCTTCTTCCGCTTAATGTGATCGGATATTATGAAGAAAATTTTAAAAAAGCATTAAGAACAAGCAGCAAAGATTTTTTCAATATAATTTGTCAGGGAAATCGCGTGTTAGGGTGCATCAGCTGATACGGTAGTAGCAAAACGTTTGCCGATAGAGGCTCGTTTTCCTGCATCCTACTTCTCTTCTACCGCTTAATGTGATCGGATATTATAAAGAAAATTGAAAAAAAGCATTAAGAACAAACAGCAAACATATTTTCAATATAATAGTGTCAGGGAAATAGCATGTGAGGGTGCATCAGGTGATATGGCAGTGTGACAAAACGTATGCACCTTCAGTGTTGCCAGAATAGATGACTGAGAGAAATTATAAATATAAAAAGTATACATGTAAGCTGGTAGGTTATTTCAAGTATCTTAAAGATGAAGTAAATTTTTTATTTAGATTACAGTATGTACTACCATCTTGTAATTAATATATATCTTAAAATGTACCATACATTTGAAAATAAAAACATCCGCTTTATCTGGCAACCCTGGATCATGCACCTCCCAGTGTACGCCTGTTGCCAACGGCATAATATGTTGTTTGTTCCGGTTTTACGTCATGGACTCCCTTTTTCACCAAGGGCTACAACGTTTGCCTTCTTGCGAAGGACTTGTTTTGGCAGATGTAATCGAAACCCTGAGTGCATGCCCTTGCTAACCTCAGACCGTGACGGGGTGCAAACCCTTGAACTGACACCTCAGAGTCGCGGACGCTACCGTTTGAGCCACGGTGATAGAGTGCATTAATATGTTTACTGTACAGTAAATCTGTATATATTTTATAGTGTATACTATTTGCATGTTAATATAAATAACTACAGGACTTTCTGTTTTGTTATGTACTTATAGAATATGTTTTACTTATATCTTTGGTATAGTGTGGCCAGTATCCTTTATCTTTGGTATAGTGTGTCTGGCCACCATGCATGTCCTAGTGTAAGCCTGTTGCCAACGGTATAATAGAGTGCATTAATTTGTTTACTGTACAGTAAATCTGTATATCCTTTATGCTGTACACTATTTGCATGTTAATACAAATAACTACAGGTCTTTGTGCTTTGTTATGTACTTATAAAATATGTTTTACTTATCTTATATCTTTGGTATAGTGTGTCTATGGACGGTTGTGGATCAAGCTATGCCCTTTATCATTGTTTCCTATGGAAAATAACTCGTTTTTTCACGAGATTTTCCATTTATCCGTGAGTTCTGAGAACCTATCTCCGCGTTACTCTGTGAACTAGGTATATATATATATATATATATATATATATATATATATATATATATATATATATATATATATATATATATATAGGGAGGTTTCATATAATGTCAGAGTTCCGTTCCTGACAGGCGATTTAAGTCGAAAATTGTCATAAGTCAGAACTCACTTATTTTTGAATGTGGGTCCCCTAGAAAAAAAAAAAAAATTAAGTGGACCCTATGTTCCTAATGGTTCTTAAAAAGTAACTAAAACTAATCTTAGTACTATTTCTAAACTTTAAATTTAACATAATATACAGGTGCTGTTCAGTATGCATGTACTGTACAGTATAATAAAATAAAACATATGCATAACAATATCTTTGCTATATTACACTTCAATACCTGTACTGTGTTACTGAATAGTACAAAACTGTAAATAGTACCTGTACAATATACTGTACTCATGTGGTGTGATTACATAGGGAGGGAAAGACTTGCTAATCAGCAGAAAGTTTGCTATGTCTGCTGCTGATGACACAGGGGCAGGCAGGTGAATCTGGAAAGGCAAAAGAACAATCAATACATGATTTATAGAAAATAAAACTACGATATAAAACACACTTATTAAAATAAAAAATATTACACCAGTATCTTATTTTTTATCATGTTAATGGCTTTATTTATTTATTTATATATATATACAATTGGTTATATTGAAAAATTATATTGAATTTAAAAAATAAATACAGATCTATGGCTTTTCTTTTTAGCCCATTCTTTGTTTTTAAATACTGGTACCACATCTGCCAATTTCAACTCCTTGGGTACCAATCCTAATTTTATTAAATTATACACTGGTGCAGTTAGTGGACAAAAAAGCTCTGCCTTGCACTTCTTTAATACTCTAGCATATATTTCATCAGGTCTTGGAGATTTATGAGTCTTTAATTTATCTATTTCTTTTATTACATACTCCCTTGTAATATTTATTGTGCTCAGTATCTTATAAGGACAGTTTGTGTATATGTATTCTACTTCTGGAATATATTCCAAATTTTCAATGGTAAATACAGATAAGAAATATTAATTTAAGGATGTACACATCTCTTTATCATCATCTGTGAAATGATCATTGGTTCCTCCAACTAGTCCAACTTTTAACCCCTAGAGGACCAAGAAAGAAGGGTAAGAAGGAAAAAAAAAAAAAGATTTTTTTTTTCTTTTTTTAGGCAGGCCTTGTTGTAAACTCGAAACAACGTAAGTCGACACGACGTTATATGTGGACTCCCTGTGTATATATATATATATATATATATATATATATATATATATATATATATATATATATATATATATATATATATATATATATATATATATATATACAGTGTTACCCCGGTTATTCGCGTTTCTTGGTTCGCGTTCTCACTCTATCGCGTTTTTTTTTTTGGATTAATTATTATTTTATTTTATGGGTATACACAAAAATATTAAAATATTGAAAAAAAAATTTCATTTTTTTATTGAAACAAAATTTTCATTATTTAATTGATAAAAAAAAATTTATTTCCCAGCCTACGAATAATAAAACCGTAAAAAAAATAGTAATAAACATAAATTTAGATATACGTACGTACAGTATAACTCATAGTACAGGGTATTTCATCATGCTATTTTGTGCAAAAAGAAAAAATTTTATATTTTTTTGTAATACTTTTGTAATATTTTGTCAATAAACTATATATATGTATATATATTGGGGTCACAGCTACGTGAGCTAGCATATATATTTATATTTCCAGTAGTTTCATGATTTTATTGATAAAAAAAACGTATTTCTTAGCCTAAGAATAATAAAACTAAAAAATAGTAAACAATTTTGCACCACTTAAAATACGATACCAGTATCAGTGTTTCGGAAAACGCAAAGGCTCTCACCAAAGTGACCTAGTGAATATTAAAATTTTCATTAGTTTATTGACAAAACAAGTATTTCCTATCCTAAGAATACTAAAACAGTAAAAAATAATAAAAAAAACATACAGTACTAACAGTATTTCACCATGTAAAATACGATACTGCTATCAACGTTTCGGAAAACGAAAAGGCTCTCACCCACGTGACCTAGTGAATATTAAAATTTTCATTATTTTATTGATAAAACAAGTATTTCCTAGCTTAAGAATAATAAAACAGTAAAAAATAATAAAAAACATAAAGTACTAACAGTATTTCACCGTGTAAAATGCGATACCGCTATCAACGTTTCGGAAACGAAAAGGCTCTCACCTACGTGAGATAGTTCATGGAATGCTATTGGCTGAAAGGTCGGGAGACAAGGAATCACAGAATTGTTTTTCAATATTTTCTGTATCATGGGGTCTGATTGGCTTTTTCATTGCAGTTTGCTTTTCCCTCCAATTTCCAATGTGCCGCCTCACTCGCTCAGTCTAACTCTCGTGTGCACCGTTGTCGTTGTGCTTACTAATACGTTTTTCATAAACGAAAAAGTAATTGTAAATGAGTATGTGTGTCACGTCATCATCACCTCATTCATCGTAATTTTATCTATCACTTTCATAAAAATTTACGTTGCTTGCTGTTATTTATAATGTAAAGGGTGTTTTTTTTAACAGTGCAGGGAGGGTTTTTACAGTACGTAAACGAAAAAATAATTGTAAATGAGTATGTATGTCACGTCATCATCACATTCACGGTAAGTTTTCCTATCACTTTCATAAAAATTTACGTTGCTTGCTGTTATTTATAATGTAAAGGGTGTTTTTTTAACAGTGCAGGGAGGGTTTATACAGCACGTAAACTAAAAAATAATTGTAAATGAGTACGTATGTCACGTCATCATCACCTCATTCACCGTAATTTTATCTATCACTTTCATAAAAATTTACGTTGCTTGCTGTTATTTATAATGTAGAGGGTGTTTTTTTTACCAGTGCAGGGAGGGTTTATACAGTACGTACACGAAAAAATAATTGTAAATGAGTATGTCACGTCATCATCACATTCACGGTAAGTTTTCCTATCACTTTCATAAAAATTTACGTTGCTTGCTGTTATCTATAATGTTAAGGGTGTTTTTTTTAACAGTGCAGGGAGGGTTTATGCAGTACGTAAATGAAAAAATAATTGTAAATGAGTATGTATGTCACGTCATCATCACATTCACGGTAAGTTTTCCTATCACTTTCATATAAATTTACGCTTGCATGCTGTTATCTTTGAAGTAAAGGGTGATATGTTAACTGTACAGGGACAGTTTATACAGTGTAAACGTAAAAATATATTAAAATATCTATGTTCATATAGGCTGATCCTACTTCGCGGATTCCCTGGTTCGCACCGGGTCCCGGAACCGAACTACCGCGATAAGTGAGGTAACACTGTATATATATATATATATATATATATATATATATATATATATATATATATATATATATATATATATATATATATATATATATATATATATATATATATATATATATATATATATTAAAATATGGAGAAGACGTATTATTAATATCAGTGTCATTTCTTTTGCATATTTTAGATCACTGATAATATGGAAAAAGATCTTCTTATTCTGGGAGACTTAGTACGAGATAGTATTTGGCAAAGAGATACATTAGAAAGACGTATTTTGCCATTAACACAAGAACTGAGAGAGAAAACGGACCAATTGCAGGAAGCCGAATCATTGAGAGTAAGATATTCTTTATTGTTTGTATAAATCCTTGGTTTACAAAAGCAGAATGTTCCTGAGGTATTAAACATATTTGATGCCAACTTATTAAGTTGATAGATTTTAAGTTTGAACTTGATGATAATATATTTTATGAGATTGTTTAAGGCTATAGGTATAGACTGATACATGTATTAATGCATTCACAGAGTGATTTGGAACATGAATGTGAAGAATTACAAGAGCAGCTTGAAGAAGCTCAACAAGGAATCCGTCTCCAACCAGAAGGGAGCAGTGGGAGGGCTCTCCCAACTATCGAAGAAGAAACGGAAGGATGTGCCGATGGAGAAGGGGGAGAAATATTGGTAGCGAATCCAAGCCAGGCCATTGGAAAGGAATCAGTGAAGCCAAATTTTGAATCTGTTCAGAAAATAAATGAGATTGAAGAGCTCCAGTTGCAAGTCCAGGTATTATCTGAAGCACGCAGGAATTTCGAAACTGAAGTAACAAGCATGAGGAGAGAAATAGAGCAGCTTCAAGGCCAGCTGCAAGAAGCCGAGAGTAGAATCGGAAACCTTGCTAATTTAGAGACGGAAGCAGCAGCTCTGCGAGCAGAAAAGAGTGCGCTGGAATTAAAATTGAATACATTTACAAAGAAAACTGATTGTGAGACTGTTGTGTTAAAAGATGAAAGGGATGCTTTAGAAGAACGAATAAAATCATTGGAAGAGGATAATGGTACACTGCAGGCAGAAATAACGCTCAATAACTATGAACGAGAATCAATAGGTCAGCAGCTTCTCGCGCAGTATGAAATTGTAGAGAAAAAAGAAGCTGTCATTAGAGTTTTAGAAGGAGAGGTAGAAGGATTGAAAGAGACAATGCGGGAAAAGTTTGCAAATCACAATCCGCTTAAATATTCAGAATTGACTACAGAAATGAATAATCTCAGGTCTCAGATTATATTTAAAGATGACAGAATTGATGAGTTAGCTGTTGTGTTAGATCAAATAAATCAGGTTTTTGTAATGGAGGGATTTCATCCAGACAGGCTTCCACAGCACATTAAGTATGTCATATCAACCAATGAGAAGAAATTGCAGGAACAGCAGCATGAGATAGAGGACCTTACAAAAACTTTGCAGCATGAAAGAGATCAGCTGAGCAGTGAGAGAATCAGGCTAGAATCTGAATCTTCTCTAAGAGCTGATAAAGAACTCGAGGTTACTCTCCTTAAAGAGAAACTTGAAAAAAGTGAAATTGAAGTGTTTCAGTTGAGGGAGAAATTTGAGAACTTAATGCCTGAACCACAGGTGAATAGTGCTGAGTTTCTAAAACTGAAGGAACTTTATGAGAACTTACTTGATCAAAAGATGGAAGCTTTAGTAAATTTAGAACAGAGAGACGCTGAGCTGCTGGAGTTAAAACAGGAAGCAATTACATTACGGGACGAAGTTGCAAAGAGAAAAGAGTCATTGTTAATTCTAAGTCAAGAAAAGGACACCCTGATTAATAATCATGAAAGGTTCATAACCCATATGCAATATAAGCACCAAGAAATGGAAGAAAAGATGGCAGATCAAACAAAAGCATATGAGCTTGACATATCTGAGAAGGGGACTCATATTATCTCACTACAGAGTCAGCTAACTGAGCTTCAGAAGGACAATACTGCCGTTGCTTTGTATGTCAATGAGAATCACAAACTCGTTACTAAAGAAAAGATGTTGCAAGATGAAAATGAAAGTTTTCAGCAGAAAGTCAAGAAGTTGGAAGAGGAGAGGGAAAATTTACTGAAGGAGAGAGAGGAGACCAGTTCTGGAAAAGATAATTTTGCTCATCAGCTTAATAGCTTGACAGCCGAGAGGAACCAGATGATAGCTACTATCACACAGAAACACCAAGAGAGCGTCACTTACCATGCAGAAATACAACGACTCATGCAAGTTCTCAGTCAGGTAAATCTTCCTAGTTCAGAATATCATTCCATAGTTTTCTTACCTCTCTCTCTTTATTCATTTTTTTAATGAACCCATTACATCCCTGGTAGTGGGGAAAAAATGACTGCCACCTTTCATTCTCTACCTGTAGTGGAAGGTGACTAAATGGGTGTCCATAATGATAAGAAATGTAGAATTCCACTGCTTAAGTAACAACTCTTGCAATGGCAGTTCATTTTTGAGTGCACTGACTAGCGGATGGGTTAACTATAAATTGGGTGAGTTAGAATTCTGCTATTTCAGTTTTTGTTTTATTTGGCCACCCAGCTAATTATTATGATATAGTGTCTTTTTTTAAAAATCATTGTGTTGATAAGTCTTGTGATGCAGATTTTTTAATAAAGTTGAGGCACCTCCTGTAAAATTTCAGACTGTTCAGTCATCAGAAGAAGAAAAAACTTTGCTAAGTTCAAAACTGAGTGCCACTGAAGTAGCATTAGCAGAAAGGAGAACCCAGATGGAGAGCCTTCGCAAGGAAGTGGAAGACTTGAAAAAAGTGATAGATAATCTTCAGCAGACTATGGCTAAGAAGACTGTGCAGGAAACAGAGGTAGGAATAGTAGCTCAGTAAATATAGAGAATGTCGTTTTTTCAGGAGGTCTCGAGTTCTACTCCTTAAATTTGACTTATAGAGCTTCTCTTTGAGAGAGCCATTGAAAGATAAGATGATAAGGATAGTGGCATGCCTCGTGTAATACCTCTGTCAACTCTGCAGGTTGGAGTTAGTATGCCAATAGATACATTGGGCTCTGTGTTGAAAAAGTTTTTAAGATCTATGTCTATTGATATAGCGAAAATGTATATCCCATGGAGGCAACAGTGTTTCACCACACCCTATTTATCTTCAATCCCTCATGTGTTTTGTGGAATGGGATAATAAATTATGGATGAGAAGGATTGCCAGCCCATTGCACCCCAATCCTTCTAAGTCTGCTGTTATGACTCAGGAAATAATAAGGTATTCTTTCTCTCCCACCACCTGGAGCCAGTAATTATGCTATATGAAATACTAATCTTAGCATGACAAAGAGGTAAGATGATCGAGAAAGAAATACACAAATATACCACTTCTGTGCTGTTAAATTACCTAACTGGTAAAGGAATTATTTTATGACAAAACATATGTCTAAGCAGTTGAGAATAGGAAAGAAATTTGAATCCCTAAAACTTTGCTTAATTTTATTTTTGAATAAATGTTTTCAGTTGCAGGCAACCTCATAATATTTTTTTTTTTTTTTTTTTAATGTTTTCAGTGTTTCTACCACTACTTTATTCCTGTTTTTTGACGAAGGAGAGAGATATATTTTTCAAAGACAACTGGACTTAACTCTGTATAAGAATATGTTTTTTAATTTTTCACAATGATTTGTAACCTTTTGTTTGGCCCAGTAGCAGAGTATTATTTTTTCTATATAATATTCTCAATGCTGACAGGTCTTAGTTTTGCGTAAAGAAATAGAAGGCCTGCAGTCGCAGAATAGCAATGTGGAGCAAGAGAGAGATCAGCTGCGAATAGCTAATGCACATTTCAACACCCAGTATCAAGATCAAAGTAAAGAGGTAGGACATTCAATGTATATACGCAAGACAAGACAGTAGATAGTCCTTTCTTTTACCAGAAGATAAGTTACATACATAATCTATCAATTAGGAATAGTCACCTATGGCATGCACAACACATTTTGTTAAACTGATGTTATATTAAAATACTTGTATGCTAGCTCCTCAGCTGAGATTGTTTACCAGGCATGTCATTAATTGTCATATAAGACATTATGAAAGACACTGAATAGTTTCCCAATCTACTTTTCATTCAGTTATCATTCCTCTGAAATTTCATATATATGTCGCTTCCATTAAGGAACTTAGTCCTCTTGTGATATATATACAGTGTTCCTTCGTTTATCGCGAAGGTTCGGTTCCGGGACCCAGCGCGAGACAGGAATATTCGCGAAGTAGGATCACCCTATATGTACATAGATATTTTAATTTATTTTTATGTTTACACTGTATAAACTGTATAAACCCCCCCTGTACTGTTATAAAACCACCCTTTACTTCATAAAATAACAGCATGCAAGCGTAAATTTATATGAAAGTGATAGATAAACTTTCTGTGAATGAGGTGGTAATGACATGACATACTCATGTATATAGGTATTTTACAATTATTTATACGTTTACTGTATAAACCCACCCTGCACTGTTAAAAAACCACCCTTTGCTTTATAAATAACAGCATGCAACGTAAATTTATATGTACGTGATAGGTAAACTTACCGTGAATGAGGTGGTAATGAGTTTGTAGACGCCAGAGAAAATTATTCTGCAGCCAATTTCATTGAGGCCAAAATTACGGCCGACATCCGTAAACCTTTTTCCTTCTTTCAACATACCTAAGGGTTTCACCTTATCTGTTATGGTTAACATCTTCCTTTGACGCTTGGGCTCACTACCAGAAGCCTTAGAAGATGAAGGATGCTTGGGAGGCATCGCAAAGGTTAAAATACGCGAGTAAAAAAATCACAAGCAAAACGTATTAATAAGCACAACGTGAACGGCGCACACGTGAGTTAGACTGAACGAGTGAGGCGAGACAATGGAAGATGGTGGGAGAACCAGACTTCAGTGAAAAAGCCAATCAGACCCCATGATACAGATCTCTCACTCTTTCAGCCAATAGCATTCCATGAACTATCTCACGTAGGTGCAAGCCTTTGTCGGAAACGCTGGTACCGATATCGTATTTTACATGGTGCAATACTGTTAGTATTTATTTATGTTTTTTACTATTTTTTACTGTTTTATTATTCGTAGGCACAGAAATACATTTTTTTATCAATAAAATCATGAAACTACTGGAAATTTTGATATATTCTGCTAGCTCACACAGGTGCGTCCCCAATACATTGTACGCTATCGGACGGTATTTCACATGATGCAATACTGTGAGTTATATATCTAAATTTATGTTTTTTACTATATTTTACTGTTTTATTACTCTTAGGCAAGGAAATACTTGTTTTATCAATAAAATAATGAAAATTTCAACATGTACTAGCTCACGTAGGTGCGACCCTTTTCGTTTTTCGAAACGCTGATACCGGTATAGTATTTTGCATGGTGCAATACTGTTAGTATTTATGTTTTGTACTTTTTTTTACTGTTTTATTATTCTTAGGCTAAGAAATACGTTTTTTTATCAATAAAATCATGACACTACTGGAAATTTTAATATATGCTAGCTCACGTAGGTGCTACCCTTTGCGGTTTCCGAAACACTGATACCGGTATCGTACTTTCTATGGTGCAGAGTTACATGTTCAAATTTATGTTTTTTTCACCATTTCTTACTGTTTTATTATTCGAAGGCTGGGAAATTAATTTTTTTTATCAATTAAATAATGACTTTCTTTTTCAATAAAAAAATGAAAATAGTGAATATGTTTATTTTTTTAATATTTTAATATATTTGCATATACTCGCAAAAAAAAAAAAAAAAATTGCCCAAAAAATCGCGATACAGTGTATTCGCGAGGGAAGAAACGTGATAGAGCGAAGGATCATCCTATATATATATATATATATATATATATATATATATATATATATATATATATATATATATATATATATATTATATATATATTATATTATATATATATACACAGTACTTCGCGAAAACTCCTGTCTCGCACCGGGTCCTGGAACCGAACCTTCACGATAAACGAAGGAACACGGTATATATATCACAAGAGGACTAAGTTGCGGGTACAAAGAGGATTATGATAAGAAAAGGTCATCATCATCATTATATATATATATATATATATATATATTATATATATATATATATATTAATATATATATATATATATATATATATATATATATATATATATATATATATATTATCCTACTAGGAATCCTGTTCCATGCATCAGCTACTCTACAGTATTACAAGCCAATTTTCACCAATTTCCCTTCTGAACCTAAATTTATCAAGCTTTAATCCATTACCCATTACGGTTTGATCATGAATTTTTAAAACTTTATTAATTATCACCCTCGTAATAACCTGTCAGATGTGAAGGGATTATAAAAGATGTGTAATGTATATCGAGCTCTCTGCTGGGTTTTAATATACCTCTGCATTACTCTCATGATGTCTTTTCCAATAATTCTCCTTAGATATTATTATTATTATTATTATTATTATTATTATTATTATTATTTTTAACAATAATTTTCCTTTAATGATGATTGTGGAGATTATTATTATTATTATTATTATTATTATTGTTATTATTATTTATTATTATTATTATTATTATTAATATCATTATTATTACGAATTTGTAATTAAACCATTATTTTTACAATAAATAATGTAGTTTTGGTTGAATGAACAAGAGTTAATTAAAGATTCTCTCTCTCTCTCTCTCTCTCTATTCAATATCCTTATGCATCGTCTACTCTCCCTCCTTCCTGTCATCCCCGGTACTACAGTTACCTGCTATGCGGACGACATATGCATCCACACGACCTCAACTCACGACCTCCAGCACATGCTCCATGACTTCTACGTGTCTGCTACCTCCTGTGGCCTTATTATCTCCCCAGAAAAAAGCAGGATTTTTACTTCACGCAACTGCAGAGCACTGCCCGCATTCGCCATGGGTGGTAATGTCATCCCTCACTGCACACAGTACACGTATCTAGGTGCACCTGTCCGGATCACCCCAGCTATACCTGCTCGTCAACGAATTCATCCCTTTGTGAAGAGCCTTCTTGACCGTCTGGAGCCCCGCTTTGCACCTGTCAAGTGGCTTGCCAACAATGCTGCAGGAGTCTCCATCCCAGTGGCGAGGACCCTCTACATCCTACTACTTCGGTCAGTGGTTGACTATCTGTCTCCTGCCTTGTGTCAACTTCCTAAACCAGCTCTCGAGCCACTTGAAAAGTTCCAGAATCGAGTCATGAGATTTATCTTGGGATGTTCTCTCTCTACCCGTATTGTGAGTATGCAGTTGGAGCTCAACTTACCCCCTCTTGTGGAGAGGATTTATGCCAATGTGTCCTATTTTACTGTCAAGTGTCTTCACTACCCCTTTCTTGCTCCGTACTTCTCTGCTGTCATGAGGACGTCCCTTGATCCAGACGCACCCAGGCTCCCACTTCGAGCAGGAGGTCATAACCTTATCAGGGTGGTGAGTGACATTCTCCGTGGCCTTGACATCGACCTGCCAGTGCAGGCGGCTGTCCCAGATTTACCACCCTGGCGTGTCCCCCTCCCCGCTGTCACATATACACCGACCTCGAAGGATGTCTATCCCCCCTTGCAGAGACAGTTAGCTCTGGAGACTATCGCTGATGTATCCACGTCTGTCCCTGCAGCACACCACGTCTATGTTGATGGTTCTGTGCAAGCAGATGGGAGGGCGGCATGTGCTGTGTTTTCCCCCACCATGGAGCCGCCTGTGCCGGCTGATTCATGGATTGGCCGTAGACTACCCACCTCGTCGAGCTCCACCTACTGTGAACTGAATGCCATCTTGGATGCCGTGACTCTCCTTGTTCGACGACGAGTGAATGGGGTAATAATTTGTGACTCCCAATCGGCCCTACAAGCCCTATCCTCGCCAAGACCTATCTGTGGCCGTACTGTGGGAAATATACTATGTCGCCTCGCAGCCGCTCGGGATGCTTCTCTTGTTGTGTCTTTTTTGTGGACGCCATCCCACATTGGGCTGACTGGCAACGACACAGCGGATCGTCTTGCCAAGGCGGCCTGTATGCTGGATGGGCATGCTGTGGACGCTGAGCCCTCCCTCCGATGCCTACGTAACATCATCTACTCAGCTGGGTTTGCCATGACGGTCCAGCGCAGGGACACGGAGAGGGCCAACAGTGTGTCCATACAGCACCATGATCACTTCCTTCACAGTCGCTACAAGTATCGCAGACGCGGGTTAATGGTGCGGAAAAACAATGTAGTTAGTGCTCGGCTCAGAATGGGGTATCGGCCTTTATGGCAGGTCTCCCAGACTCTAGATATGCCACAGTACACCTCCTGTAAATTATGCGACCGAACTAATGCTAACACTCTTGACCACTATTGTCTTCAGTGCCCCGCAGTGAGAGATGTTTTACCACGAGGTCAGAACTTAATACAGATCTGCTCATTTTTACTTAATGATGACAACCTTGATGTTATTCTTGCTCGTTTTCCTCACTTTGGTGGCCATTAATTATATTGAATTATACATATATTTTCTGTATGTTGCTATATAATTCTGTTTGTGCATTCTGCGTTTCTCTGAGCTTTACTTTTGCATATAATGTACTCTGTGCTGCCATTCTGTGAGTTGTGTGTTAGTATGCAGCAATGTTTTATCAATATGTACACCTCCCTGTAAACCATGTTCAATTCTTGATTTTATATCCATTTGAAGCATTATTTGTATGAACTCATGTAATGTCTGACGCCTTGGCGCAATAAATTAATAAAATAATCTCTCTCTCTCTCTCTCTCTCTCTCTCTCTCTCCTCTCTCTCTCTCTCTCTCTCTCCTCTCCCTCTCCTCTCTCCAACATTCTATTCTACCCAACCCCCCACACTCTCCTTCTCCCAGCTATTCTACCCAACCCCCCACACTCTCCTTCTCCCAGCCAACTAGGGAGGGGCACTGTACACAGTCATTAAAGTAAATAAACCAACAGATGTACAAACAATGATGAGCCCTTAATAATAATAATAATAATAATAATAATAATAATGATGATGATGATGATGATAATGATGATAATCTCCACAATCATCATCAAAGGAAAATTATTGTTGCCAATAATAATAATAATAATAATAATAATAATAATAATAATAATAAGATCTAAGGAGAATTATTGAAATAGACATCATGAAAGTAATGCAGAGGTATATTAAAACCCAGCAGAGAGCTGGAGATTCATTACACATCGTTTATAATCCCTTCACATATGACAGGTCATTACAGTCTCCATCTCTGTTTCTCTTTACAGCCTGATAAAGGCTATTTTATTTTATAATTTTTTGGCCCATCCTGGTGTCACAATAATCTTATTTAAAAAAAAAAATAAATAAATAAATAAATAAATAAATACGCGATACAGTGAATTCGCGATAGGTGAATTGCGATATAGCAAGGGATCACTGTATATGTATATATATATATATAGTGATCCTTCATTTATTTTAGGGGGTTTGGTTCCGGGACCGGCCGCGATAGGTGAAAATCCGCGAAGTAGGATCACAATATATTCATAGGTATTTTACATTTATTTTTACCTTTACTGTATAAACCCTCCCTGCACTGTTAAAAAACCACCCTTTACTTTATTAACAACAGCGTGCAAGCATAAATTTATATGAATGTGATAGGTGAACTTACCGTGAATTTGGTGATGATGACGTGACATACTCATATACATAGGTATTTTACATGTATTTTTCCTTTACTGTATAAACCCTCCCTACAATGTTAAAAAAACCACCTTTTACTTTATTAATAACAGCATGTAAGCGTAAATTTAATTGATCGTGATAGGTAAACTTACCAAGAGTGAGGTGATGATGACGTGTATAGACTCCAAGAGGAAATTATTCCGCAGCCAATAACAGCTTTATGGCAGCTTTTTGCGAAAGAAGAACATGGTAATGGGGAGTTGCTGTCGCTGTTTCTTCTTTTCTTGGAAGATGGTTTTGTAAGGTATTATGGCATCGTCGAGAAGATTGCAGAGGGTCACCGTACGAACCATATTATCGTCATGTTGCGAGATTTGTTGGACTGCTTTCACATGTTCATACATAGCTGCCAGACGTTTGAGTGTTAGGCCAGGTTCTTCGATTTCTTTGTGCATTTTCTCTGGTTGTTCTTCCTCTTCTTTGCTCACTGATTTTGTCATTTCTTCCAAGTCTTCATCAGTCAAAGGCTGCGAGTGGCAGTCGATCAGTTCATTCACGTCTTCGCGAGTAATATTTTCAAAGCCTTCTCCTCCTAGAAATGCAGCCAACTTCACAGCTTTTGCAACTGCCGAGTTATGGACATCGTCAATAGTGAATTCCTTGTAGTCGTAGATGACTTCCGGCCACAATTTCTTCCATCTGGCATTGATTGCATTTTGAATATTTTCAAGGCATGTAGCAATTGTGTAGTTATGGTAGAAATTCTTCAGTGAGACTTTGTCCGAATCCATGGATTCATCCAGGTTCTCCAGGGCATTTCGTATGTAGAGGTCCTTGAACGCACGAATAATGCCTTGATCATAGGCTGAATCAGTGATGTCGTATTTGGTGGCAGGAACACTACTTGAATACCGTCATATTTGAGATCAGTTGCGTGTTCACCAGTATTATCCATCACATGAAGGACTTTTAATTCAAGACCCTTTTCTGCAAGATAAATTTTGAACTGAGGGATAAAGCATTGGTGAAACCAGTCCGATATGAGAATATTCGTAATCCAGGCATTAGGATTATGCATCCAATACACTGGCAGCAGATTCTTATTCTTATTCTTCAAAGCCCTAGGGTTCTTAGACTTGTAGATAAGTCCGGGCTTTAACATGAAGCCCGCAACACTCCCGTACATGATGAGGGTAATGCGGTTTTTGTGCGCTTTAAATCCTGGGTCTTTAGCTTCTTCCTTAAAGAGAAAAGTGCAAGGCAGCATTCTCTTCCATTATAACACTGTCTCATCCATGTTAAACACTTGCTCAGGAGCAAATTCGCCTTTCTCGATAATTTTCTAGAAGTCGTTTTTCACATAATTTTCAGCTGCAGCTGTATCTTCAGAGGCAGCTTCACTATAAACCGACATGCTCTTTAGGCCATAGTGTTTTTTAAATTTGGCGAACCATTCCTTGCTTGCCACGAACGATTGTTTCCTCAGTGGAGAATCGCTGGAGGGTCCTGGTTGTGGGTCGTTGTTATCTTCTTCACTCTCCTCCTCTCCACGATCGCCACTGTCATCGCGGGGTTTATTTGCAGCGAATCTCTCGTACAGCTTCTTCGCCTTTATTTGTATGATATTGGTGTCTACGCTGATGTTCTTCTTTCTGCAATCAGCAATCTACAGGGCCAAAGCAGATTCCATCCTCACTATTATCTTATTGCGGGGTGTTACGATCCTCTTCGCTGTTTTACTAAATGAATAGTTTCTGTTTTCCTGATATTGGCCTCGTCCTTTTTGATGTATCGAACAGTAGATTTGTTGAGGCCAAAATGGCAGCCGACATCCGCGAACCTTCTTCCTTCCTTCAGCATATCTAACAGTTTTACTTTATCTGCTATGGTCAACATCTTCCTTTGCCGCTAAGGCTTACTACCAGAAGCCTTAGCAGATGAAGGAAGCTTGGGAGGCATATCAGAGGTTGAAAAACGTGTGTAAAAAAAATCACAAGCACAGCGTACTAAGAAGCACAACGCGAACGGCGCACTCGTGAGTTAGACTGAACGGGTGAGGCGAGACAATGGAAGACGCTGGGAGAATGAAACTTCAATCAAAAACACAATCAGACCCCTTGATACAGGTGTCCCACCCTTTCAGCCAATAGCATCCTATGAACTATCTCATGTAGGTACGAGCCTTTACATTTTCCAAGACGCCAATGCAGTGTATGCTATTGTACAGTATTTTACATGGTGCAATACTGTTAGTTATATGTTTAAATTTATGTTTTTTACTATTTTTTACTGTTTTATTATTCTTAGGCTAGGAAATTATTTTTTTTATCAATAAAATAATTAAAAAACTTGAAATTTTAATATGTACTAGCTCATGTAGGTGCTACCCATTTCGTTCTCCAAAACACTGATACCGGTATCGTATTTCACATGGTGCAATACTGTGAGTTGTATGTTTAAATATTTGGTTTTTACTATTTTTTGCAGTTTTATTATTCTTAGGCTAGGAAATACATTTTTTTATCAATAAAATAATCAAAATACTTTAAATTTTAATATGTGCTAGCTTACAAAGTTGCGACCCTTTGCGTTTTTTTTTTTTTTTAAGATTATTGTGACGCCAGGATGGGCCATAAAATGATAAAATAAAACAGGCTTTTTCAGGCTGTAAAGAGAAACAGAGATGGAGAGTGTAATGACCTGTCAGATATGAAGGGATTATAAAAGATGTGTAATGAATATCCATCTCTCTGCTGGGTTTTAATATACCTCTGCATTACTTTCATGATGTCTATTCCAATAATTCCCCTAAGATCTTATTATTATTATTATTATTATTATTATTATTGTTATTATTATTATTATTATTGTTACTATTATAATTGACAACAATAATTTTCCTTTGATGATGATTGTGATTATTATCATCATTATTATTATTATTATTAT
Source organism: Halocaridina rubra (assembly GCA_037179515.1). NCBI lineage: Eukaryota > Metazoa > Arthropoda > Malacostraca > Decapoda > Atyidae > Halocaridina > Halocaridina rubra. Next base: position 6,368 of record JAXCGZ010004957.1, on the reverse strand, counting down.
TATTATTATTATTATTATTAAGAGCTCATCATTGTTTGTACATCTGTTTTTTATTTACTTTAATAACTGTGTACAGTACCCCTCCCTAGTTGGCTGGGACAAAGAGAGTGTGGGGGGTTGGGTAGAATAGAATGTTGGAGAGAGAATGAGGGAATCTTTAAGTAACTCTTGTTCATGCAACCAAAACTACGTTATTTATAGTAAAAATAATGGTTTAATTACGAATTCATAGTAATAATGGTGATAATAATAATAATAATTATAATAATAATAATAATGATAATAATAATAATAATCTCCCCAATCATCATCAAAGGAAAATTATTGTAGCCAATAATAATAATAATAATAATAATAATAGTATTAGTAATAATAATAAGATCTAAGGAGAATTTTTAGAATAGACATCATGAAAGTAATGCAGAGGTATAGTAAACCCAGCAGAGAGCTGGATATTCATTACACATCTTTTATAAGCCCTTCACATCTGCCAGGTCATTACACTCTCCATCTCTGTTTCTCTTTACAGCCTGATAAAGGCCGATTTATTTTATAATTTTTGACCTGTCCTGGTGTCATAATTATCTTTAAAAAAAAAAAATATATATATATATATATCGCGCTGGGTCCCGGAACCGAACTACCGCGATAAGGGGGGGAACACTGTGTATATATATATATATATATATATATATATATATATATATATATATATATATATATATATATATATATATATATATATATATATATATATATATATATATATATATATATCTATATATATATATATATATATATATATATATATATATATATATATATATATATATATATATATATATATATATATATATATATATATATATATATATAGTAACCCCTCGCTCTATTGTGGTTCACCTATCGCGGATTCACTGTACAGTGTTCCCCCGGTTATTCGCGTTTCTTGGTTCGCGTTCTCACTGTATCGCAAAAATATTAAATTATAAAAAAAAAAAATTCTCAGTATTTTCATTTTTTTTATTGAAAAAAACATATTTCATTATCTAATTGATAAAAAGAAAAATATTTCCCAGCCTTCGAATAATAAAACAGTAAATAATAGTAAAAAACAAATTTAGATAGATTGATATGTTTATCGACCACCTCTTTTGAAAAGTACAGTATAATCTTTACAATTGGAATATTTGGTCCAAATTACAATGAATAAATACAATAGATTTTGTACTATCATCAAATAAGTAAATGAATTTTAAATTAGTATATATTGTACTAATAACTGAATGATATACGTACATACAGTATAACTCACAGTATTGCATCATGCGAAATAGTGTTCGATAGCGTGCAATGTATTTGGGTCGC